>APFE030613420.1:38519-68249 GCA_000404065.3 Pinus taeda | reverse complement strand
TGCTCTTTGCCTTCCGATCTAGCTTCTTCCATTCTTCATTGGTCACTCCTGTTAGTTTAGTACCTGGATCTACCGCGATCCACTGATCTTTATCCACCAACAGATCCTCCATCTTGAGTTTCCACAACTCAAAACTCTGACCGTTGAACTTATCAATCTCTATCTTTCTGCTGCTCGCCATCTTCTTTCACCACCAGAATCGATCTCGCAGATCTCCCACTGAACAGGTCTACCACAGGCCCGAGCAAAACCCCTCAACAACAAAGGCGTCCCCTTGAAGCCAAAACAACTCTGATACCAAATGTAGGTTTTAATCCCGTACAGAAATTACCTGCATACGAATTCTAAATCACAGGAAAAATAAAAATGCAAGAGCATAACACATAAAACACATATACACAGAGATTTCCCACTGGATCTCAAAACCGAGACTACCAGCTTGATTTTTCATTATATTCCTTTCAATGTTACAATACATATTTATACATGCCGAAGCATCCAATACCATGGACCGAAAACCATCGCGTCCAAAACCATGGACCGAAAACCATAGGTAGGTTCGGCCAACCTAATATAGGGTCCAAAATTTTTTTTCTCAGGGCGCTCCACGAACCCTGTAGAGGGGGGCTACCTGCCCCCCTCAAACCCCCCGGATAGGGGGGGCTACCGCCACCCCTGTGACCCCCCCACTGCGCAACGGCACAGTGAAGGGGGGCTCCGCCCCCCCTCTAACCCCCCGGTTCACTACGTAGGTTAGTCGTGGAAAGAATATAACAGAACCCAACAAGCCAGTAGACTCTGAAACAAATTCGGCAAGCTTGGGCTCGTCCTTGTGTATTTCTTGTAAGGCTTGCAACTTCTTTCCTTTTTCATCTAGGCTCCTTTGATAGCTTATCTGCATCTGCTGAAAGTCTTCTTATAGTTTCTCGAGTTGTTTGGACGCTTCAATACTCGCATTGGCTTGTTGTAGCTATTGTTGTAGTAGCTGTATTTGGTTTTCTTGTTCCCTCAACAGTTGCTGAACTTCCGACGCCTTGTCGATAGTCGCAGAAGCATATGCTCCTGCGATCTGTGATAATTTCGTGAGATTTTCTGTCGGGTTGTTGTTAGGGTCTTTCCATAAGACGTCTAAATGTTCAGCATCCTGTGACAACGTATTCTCTAGCTTTCTCTTCTTTCTTTGTCTCCTCACCACTACTTTATGTTGGGGACTATAGAATACATCCAGTGGGGGAATTTCCTCTACACTAAGTAGAAGCTCAGAAGGCGGAGCGATATGACTGTGCTCCGTTTCTGAGACACTACCAACCATGGTTGAAACCATTTCCTGTGTTACCTGTGCATCATTGACAGGTGTTCTTGGGACTTGCCCTTCAAGGCTGATTAGCTCGTTGAAGTTTTCCCATTCTTTGTCGAGCTCTGTTGTGACGAGTGGCGATTTAATGACGGGAGGAGGGACATCTCTTGGTGGGGAGGTGATAACTTGTTGTTGCGACATTGCACTCGACTGAGCTGTATCTTTTTCTGTTTCTTCGCTCTTTCCTTGGTCGCTTGCAGACTTTTTAGAACGTTCAGGCGTTCCTTGGGCAGCATCAGATTTGGATTTGGAAGTACTAGAGTTTCCACTAAGGCTGACACTGGGAGTAGGTTCTCTAGCGAGCAGTCACAGCTTTTCTAGAGGAACACTGGCTAGCCTTCTTTCTCTGAATAACAAAAATCTTTGGAGGTCATCTGGGGATAACCTCGATCGGGCTTCTCGCAAAACTTCCTGGAATGAACTTTTACTTTGAAACAAATCATCAAAAAAATCTTTCTTTCCAACGAACACTTTTATTCTGACACTTATAGTGAAATCATGGGCAACATTATTTAGGTCAAAAGGTCGAGCAGGGAATTTAAATAACTGTAGAGACATCACATTCTCTACTTCGGAAAAAGCGTGTCCTACATCGAACAATGAGAAGGCCCCACAAGCTACAGGAAACTGAGGCCATATGGCCTTCTTCTTGTCTTTAAGCTCTTTGGTCAGGCCGCCTTCTGAGCAAGTCTGATAGGCAATTTCCCTAGCCAAAAGCTTGTCGGGGACATATAGAGGTAGGACATGTGGAGGTACAATGCTCCCAAACACTCTAATTTATGTGAACCATTCTTCCCCGAACCATCTTGCGATGGGGATGATGTCTATTTGCGCTTTGGGTGAGCACCTCGGGGGTTATTCACCATATATCATCCTATATAGGGGTAAGATGAGCCCGTGGCAAATCTGATAGAAGTGAGGGGCAAACTGGGAATCCCATAATACTTTGTGATAAACATGAATAGTGACGGGTCCTGGGTAGTCCATTTCCAACCCATAGTTGGGAATTTAGATACATAGCAAATAGAATCCATAATATAAGCAGTTAGATAAAAAGGAGGATAGACCCTTTGAGACAAGGATCTCTTAGACTGGTAATTCATAACAACAGTGTATAGGTTATCAGAAAATATCTTGGCCCAATCCACGATATCGGCATTCGTGGCGGCGTCTATGAGTGGTAACCATTCAGACGAAAATTTATTTATGTCTGGCATCCCAAACAGCCTGCAAAGCATGGCCGCAGCAAAACAAGACGGAGATGTGAGGGAACCAGTGCTGTACATACCATTTTTGTCCTTTTTTAGTGGCTCCTCTCTTTTGGTCCATTCTTTAGTGGTTTCTGCCAGATTTGGGTTCTCTGCTGCAAATTTCTTGACAAATTGCGCATTGTAGGTCATCTGGGGCTCGGGAAGATGATACATAAGCTTTAAGTCTTGCACGGCGAATGATCCTATGAGCCCATGTCCCTGAACTTTGAATTGTCTGCCTTGTAACTCTGCATTGTCAAGTATCCCCCTGATCATATCTGTATACGACAAAATTTTGGGTCTAGCTGCTATTCGGTGAAGAAACGAACATGCCAGCTCCTCTAAGGATGCCTTGGAAGAATTTTGTGAGCCCGCGGTGCTATCAACGTTCATTACTTTAGGATTTTCTTCCTCCAGCAGCCTATACATGCCTTCCCAGGTCGAAATTCCTGCGTCCCTGTTGCATGCAGTGTCTGTATACAAGGGCGCCATCTCCTTCGTCTTTTCCTTCGTCTCGGAGCCTTAGGCTTTATGTTTCTTTCCCATCTGCTCTTGCGTTTGGCTTTGAATCTTCTTAACTCTTTATTCCTGCAGATTACAAGCGAAGTGGAAATTACTGATTGAGAAAGGTGATGGGAGAGTTTTAAATGCAACAGATATACCAAATATGCCACCTTACGTGAAATAACTCTTTAGAAAAGCACGCGTCTTCATTTCATTTAATAACTGACAACTAATCCTTTTACTATCATTAAAAGCGCATGATTTGGGGTTAGATTATGGTAAGTGGCTTTTCTTTGGATGGCGCGCCCGAAGGATTCGTGATTAAATGATTCATGATTTGCTTACGTTACATTGAAGATCGTGCCATCACAAGTCATGCTAATTGCAAATCGCAAGATTGAAGATTGCGCTATTGCGGCGATCGCAACATCGCAGGTCGCAGAAGTTTGATGTTTGCTAAGTATTGCCAGTTTATTTTTGCGATATGCGATCTTGCGATCGGTGTTATCGCAGATCGGCAGATCTTTAGGTTTTTTTCTTATGAGCATTACTTTACTGCGATGCGACGTTAGGCTTAACATGGAGGTCTTGCGCATACCAATATTATAAGGGAATGAAGGCATTTCCTATCTTTTTGTAATGTAATTTTTTAAAGACCTTTACCTTATCATAGACTTAGGTTAAAAATATTCGAAAGACCTCTCTAAGCTTACGATGGTAACCTTATTTTCAAGAAGGAAAAATTGATTTTTCTCAAAATTAAACTAGGGGTCCCCATTCATTTAGCATTTTGGACAAACACTTAAATGAAAAAAGGGGGGGTTGTTGCTAGCCACAACACCTTACCATTCGCCTCCACCACAACCACAACCCCAACCCAAACCACATCCATCCCAAATATCCACCCTTACTCAACTACCTGTACAACCATTTCCAAACCCACACATTGAAGTAGCTCAACCTACTTACAATGCTGAGGTAAAAAACTTCCAAACATCTCCTCTTGAGGTCAATGGTATTCACCATAACTTAGGAAGAGTATTGCAAAAAAGAGATTGCCTTGATATCATTGAAGGACCACATCTAGAAGAAAAAGATTCAAATGAGAAGACCACAAAATCACGGGCTACACTTGATGAAGAGCAGACAATAAAATCAGAGATTGAGAAAGCTCCCTCATGGTTGTCATCAAGTCCTCCATGCGTTCAAGAGAATAATCAACAAAAAAAGGAATATTTGAAGGTCATGGAAGAAGAAGACATCCAAGATGATCCAAATCAGCAAGTGGACCGGGGCATCACAACTATATTGAAATATGGTTCCAGATAATCATTAAGTTGCAACAATACCCTCTTCTTCAAATGTGCTTGATATCATCAAAGTCAAATCATTTGATCTTTCAAATCTAGGTACATGTCAAAGCATAAATTCCAAGCCTCCACATCATTTTTTGTGTCATCTTGATGTGCACATGGCTCCATTGGAAGTATTATTATACTTGAATGTAATTTTGTTTTTCAAGTAGGGTAGGGTAGGAAAAAAATAAAAATGAAAATAAAAGAAAAAATAAAAAATAAAAATATCAAGTGAAAACCTCCATGGAGGCGCCTCATATTGGCTCATTGATTGAAAACCTCCATGAGGTAGTCAATGGGTTGGAAAAAAGACAAAAAGAGAAAAAATAAAAGATCCTAGGTGAAAACCTCCTTTGAGGCACGTAGGTAAACCTACTAGTTGAAAACCTCATTGAGGCAGCTAGTAGGCCTAGAAGAAAAAGGAGAAGAAAAAATAAAATAAATCCCTGCTCCATGCATCTCTTTGTTAAATGCACGTACTCTCTAATATCTGCAAGCAACAAGAAAAAGTTGGTACCAAAAGGAAAATTGGTCAAGCTTAGTGGAAAGAAGTCAAATTTTGACTTTCTCCTCCTTTTCTCAAATGCTCCAATAAGGCCAAGTCCATGCCAATCCATCATCCTCATGTATTTTCACCATCCACCCATCATTCTCAAGCTTCTACCATTCAGTTTACTCTGTCCTAAAAAACTACAGGATGCTTTGTTTTACTAAAGGATACAAAAATACATAGAGCATAAATTTGTTTTTTCCATAACTTGAAAACCATGCATCCATTTGCAAAGCTATTTTAGGGGGAGATGCATATGGATGATGGTAAAATGCTCAAGAAATTCAGCAAATTCCAGTGCACATTTTTCGAGAAATTGTCCTCCATCACCTACAACCATTTTTTCATTTTCTCGATATCCATGCATCCATTTTAAAATAAGTTTCATGGGGAGATGCATATGGATGATGGTAACATGCCCACGCAATTTTAGAAAATTCCAATGCACGGTTTCCAAGAAATCAACCTCCATCAACTTCAACCATTTTTAGTTTTTCTCGAGATCTGTGCATCTATTGACCAATTTTTTTTATTTGGAGGTGCATAATGATGATAGCAACATGCTCAGGAATTTTCAGATCAATCCATTCTACTGTTTAGGAGATATGGACAAAAAAAGTCTCTATCCTAAAAACCTAGAGGATTCCTTGAGATGCTACATGATACAGAACAACACCTACAGGATTGGCAGTGAGCAGTTTTAAAAGGGAAAAATAGAGGTTGACTTCATCAAACAGTGTTAAGGAGGTAGGCTCTACATTTCCCCACATTTTTCCAAGTGAAAGGAACATGAAAAACCCTTCTAGTTTGTTGAAAGTGATTGCAACATAAGGGAATTGTATATACATAATTTTTAAATTTGGTAACAGACTTATAAAAACCTCCATCCAATAGAGAAAAATGACAGGGGGGACCCATCAACACAGTGAGGATTCATCAACACCCTCCTGCACTAAAGATATTCACAAGGCACAATTTGATGGGTTTCTTTGAAAAAATTGAAGGGATATGATGATGAAGTAGCCAGAGATTTGCAGTCAGCTTCAACATGAAGATCCAGAGGTCAAAGAAGCTCTTCCAAAGCTTAGCAACAGCATCAGGATCATCAAAATCACCATCCAACACCTGCACATCAACATCAACTTAGCAAAATCATGCATGTCTCTCCAACAACCATCAGGTAGGTACAGGTATGTAATATTCTTGACCTCTTCTCTTGAGCATATTATAGTTAGAAATTTGTTGTCAATGCATGAGAGATGATGTCTTATAAGCTAAGGATGGGTCAATAGTCTCAGCCACTTTCAACTAGTTAATTGCATCTCACTCCTTCACTCATGCAATGTTGAAAAGTCAAATTATGAAGAGTGATGATTTCAAGGAATGAGGACAACAGTTAAAAGAAGAAATTCTTGCAAAGGCCAAGTCACCACAACACTCCAAGCCCTCCATCCACTTCATATTCACTATCTATTCATCATTCATCCATCCAATTTCTTTCTTGAAAAAAAAAACAAACAAAGCAACCTCTCCATCTTCACAAACCTACACTACTCCCTTTGAGCCCTAGCATCATTATCCAATCCCTCTTCATCATTTCTCATCACTCCCATACAGTTAGAAGACCCTGAAAGAGGAGGAATGACTACTATAGGAAGGCAAAATGTTGCTACAAAAAGGAAGAAATGAAAAAAATACGCTGAACCCCAAGATGGCAGAGCTTTTTTAGAGAACTCCAAGGCCATTAGGTAGTCATCTAGTCCACAAGAGAGAAGAAGAAGACAACAAAAGGAAATGAGGCATTCACCATCAAAACAAAACTCAAACTGCAGTGATGAAAATATGTTTTCGAAGAGGTCTCCAATCTCTTTCTAGCTTTTGTCCAAGGCCTAAAAATGGGAAAAAGGCATGGGAGTCAAGTTGAGGACCTGCCCTAACCTCAGACTATGATTTATGCTCAAGGCTGGTTTCCTATAGTTTTAACAGGGTTTCCTATAGTTTTGATAGGAATTACTACAGGATGTCCTAGTTCTCATCTAAATGCATATTGAAGGTGTTAGAGGTGTCCAAATAGTGGAATAGGGTAGTAGAAGGTTGATAAGGGTGTGGAAGACCTTGCCAAACTAAAAAATATTCAAGAACCCATCTTGAATAAGGAGAAGAAAGCAAGCTAATGGTCTCGAGAAATAGTGATTTTTCTTTGCACAAATATGTTTTTGGGCTTGTTTTTGCAGAACTTACAACCAAGATTCTTAATGCACAAGAGAGAGGCCACCAGGGCCATGGATGAGGCACAATGAGGTCAGTAAGTTGCTCAGAGGATGAGCAACACTTTCAGCAGGGGGTATGATGGGCCTCTAAATTAGACATAAATTAAGGCCCATGCTTCTAAATTCAAACATAAATTAAGGCCTATGATCATCCTTTAGCACATTAAACCTCTCTTTCTACATTAGATAATTATTTTTAACTTTAATATATTCATTAGGAAGGTTTATGAATAATTTGATATTTGTGCCTAATATTATTTATTTTTGCGGAATATTATGAGAATATTGGGTAGATTATGAAGATTTGGAGGAGGAGATAATTTAGGGACTTGTTCCCTACTACAAGAGATCAATAATAAATAATAAATTAACAAGATGTTATGGAATTATGGCATAGATTGTGGAACTCCAATGATTGAGAAAATCCAGGAATGTGTTCCCTACCATTTAATGCAGATTCCTAGTATTGGGGACCATATCCACTAATCAAGGGATTTTGGTGGGGAAAGATTCCTCCATTCATGGGGAATGATTCCTAATCATTTTTTATAAGTACCAAGTGGAATTTTCCTCTAGGCACATATTTTCATTAGTGTTCTTGTGGAGAGAACTCGTATTTCTGCAGCTCCATTGTATTTTCTTGTAGGGATGTAATCGTATTGATGGAATAATGAAAATTGGTGTCATGTTCAGATTCTAAATCTTGTTCTCCTCCATAGGTCTCTGAGTTTCCTTGGGCTTGGCCATCCCAGGAACCTCAGAGCCCTTTTGTATCATTTTCTTTCCTTCTTATCACTGATTATTCACATGCTTATCTTGTTTTTATTTCTTTCTATTTCTACATTTAGAATTAATGGTTTCTTGTTGTAGGACTGAGTGAAATGGTTGATGTAAGTTATTTTGCAGGATCACAAGCATTATTTCATACTTGGAAAATCTTTGGAAGTTCATAGTAATCATTGAGCTGCTTGGAATAGTCTTCTTATTCCCAAATCTAGATTTCTGGAACTCCTTTGTGGCAAAGAACAGTAAGTTCCTGCTATTTTTTAGAGCATGCTAACGAGCTTAGATTGAGTTGATTCCACTTGCATTAGATCAAAAAAGCATTCTAGTTCAAAAAAAAAATTACCCCACTGCATTTTCACTTTATAAGGTTAGGAATGTTTTAGATTTACTAGCTCACTAGTTCTCGAATTTCTAGATTTTCGACTAGTAATGTTTTTCTATTTTTAGCATGGGTTAACAGAGGTATTTTTGAGTGATTCCACTTGGAATGGGGACCTAAGGCATCGTAGTTAATAAAAAAATATTTCCCGTCCAATTTGGATTTTATTTTCTTGGTCGTTTGATGAATTACAGTAAATTTGTATATCTTGTAGGAAATCACTGTAGCATCTTGTAGGAAATCCTGTTTTGAGCCCGAATTGAGAAAAATCATAATTGGCGCTAGGATTAGGCCTCTACTTGAACTCCATGCCATCAAGACCATTTTAACCCTCTTGCTCCACACTTAGGTCAACATTTTTCTAGTTTTCAAGAGTAGGATTTTATTTCCATTTCTTCTATCTTCAATCTTACATTAGATCTGATCAATGTTTAATATCATTCTGCAAGTTTTTCCCATGCATGAAATAGGCAGCTAGCTCATGAAATTCTATTTTGCTTAGTTAATTGAAATCCTTCTTGTTTACATGATTTATGGATAAATGTCAATGGTTGATGCAGTGCAGGAGTTTCAACAGTACATAGAGATTTCATGATCAACAACCTCATCCCAACTTCATCAACCCATGGTTCTCACTTTCTTTCACTAAACCCTCACCAATTTCATCATTTCACAAGGAAACTTCCCCAAGATTTTTGAACAAATCCATTCATATCCCAACTTTGGTTTTGAGTTTTGAAGTGGTCCTAGGCATTCCCTTACCTCGTTCAATCCACCAACCACCTTCTCTAAGCTTTCCATCACCTTCAACATCCATCCTTTTGCTGTCGGTTGTATCCTGTAGGTTTTCAGGACATCTTGTAGCATCCTATAGGAAACCCTGTTTTGATGCCATATTAAGGAAAAAACCTCTAGGAATTAGCAAAGGGTCCCTACTTGTCTCCCAAGCCTTCTCTCCATTCACCATCATCTCCAAACCACCTGCCACATCACCAAAAGAGATTAGCTTTCACACTCTCACATGAAAAAAAGACAAAAAGAAAAACATATTTATTTTATTCACTTACATGTACAACAATAGAAAGTTTTATGGTTTGAATCTACATGCTTAGGATAGTAGGATTGCATACATGTTAACTTAGCATTCTTGTGAAGCAAAACCTCTTAGTAGTTAGTTAGATGGTGTGCTTTATCATTTGATTTTAGTCTCTTTCCATGTACTTTCTTTCTTGCAATAGGTTAAGGTTCCATTTTGAAAATTTCATTTTCTACAATTAGTTTATGATTTGACTTTAGTACATGCACTCCATTACATCATGACAACATAGGAAGGACACATTGTATGATGCACATATAGTGCTGATACCTCTTAAGTTTGTACAAAGTCCGGGTTGATAATTAAGGTCAGTAGCCTTGGGAGTTGTAGCATTCTTGTCACAATACCGAGGCTCATCACTCATCAAGTGGAAGAACTTACCCACTAAAGATTCCACATGGGAGGATGAGAATTTTATACAGAAGCATCCATAACTACTCAAGCGTTGAGTACAACACCTTTTTGAAGGAGAGGGGCATGTTAGATCCCTATAATACTAGTGTATTCCCTCATTTTTATTGTTAGTGTAGCCCTTTTAATGTTATTCTTGTGCCCATGTAGTCCCCATATTGTTATTTTTGTGCCCCATAAATGCCTGCTATTGTTATTGTTGTGCCCTTACATTATTATGGTTATATCCGATCTGATTATATTGTGACCACTTAGACTCCTACATATAGAAAGGAGGTTTTGTCATTTGAATCATCCAAGAATTGTTCATTTGTGTAATATAAAGGAAGTTTCCCCATCAAAGAGGCTAATTTTGAAGTCATTGATCTATCTCTTGTTCTATTTTGTGAGCTCGCTGCATATAAAATTGTGGTGTCATGGTTGATTTCAAGAAATCCAACTGATCGAGATCAAAAGATAACAATATTACTTAAGGGAATCTACAATATCTTGGGAAAATCCAAGAAATTATTGAGTTGGATTACCGCTCTTTTAAATGTTGTATTTTTAAGTGTAGATGTTATGAAGAATTTGATAGGACACGAAGACATGATACCCATAGTAGATTATTTTCTATAGATCACTCAAGGTTACTATCAAAGGATAAGGAGCCCCAAATTCTATCAATTCATTATAAGCATGAATTTCTTTAAATCAAACAAGAAGTGGTAGTGATCATTAATCTATTACCTCATAGTTTATTGTGAATATATATATGTGTGTGTGTGTGTGTGTGTGTGCTTACTAAACAATAAAATTGTTATAACATAGGTCTAATATATGTATGATGTTGATGTGCAGGTATTTTTCTACGAAGAAATTTTGGACTCGAAATAGATATTTGTCATAAATTATGATCCATGATTAAGGCATGTATTTCACAATGCATTAGTGGATACTAAGCCGAACAATGATTGTTGTCAGGCCTTTATTTTTTCATAATTAATACATATTTTTCCCTCATGTTGTTACCTAGTTCTCATAGTTATTGTTGTAATTTTGAAAATTCTTGGATAATTCTCTTAAACATAAGCATTAAGAGGTAAATTAATAAGTTTCCTTTGTATTTATATAATATAATTACTCATTATGGATGTTTCCGAATTTTCTATGCAACATGATATTTTAATTGTAATCTTCTACCATGATACTGCACTCTTGAGGATTTCCACACTAAGAGAATATCGTGCATGTTGTCTTCAACATTTTTCACATACTTTACATGTCAAGGTTCTCGGAAAAACATATGGAGTTGTAAACAAACAATTGGTCAACCAATTTCTACATGAAATACATTTATGCATGCATCAGTATGCCTACACGAGTCTCCCTCCACTAAAGACTAATTAATTTGGGACTTTGATAGATCGACACACTTTCGGGGAAAATTGAAGAATTTTTTTTATCCAAAATATTTTTTTAAAATCTCCAAATGAGTTCGAATGCACCCAGGTTGTACGTGTGGGTTCCTAGAGGAAAAATCAACAAATCTGCTTAAGATTCACACAACCTTCAAATTACCAAATATGACCTATATTTTCATACAGATGGAGGTGAATCTCAAAACTCTGGGAATATGGGTTTCTTCCCAGTATATAAATTTAACTAAAACCAAAACCGTTTCCCAAAATTCGCCATGGTTAGGGAGATAAAGGTTCTTTAAGGTCAATTTGTTAAAATGTAGAATTTTCCAAAATTGAGAAATTGGCCTGTTAGAGACAAAATTTGCCTTGTAACCTTCATAAAAAGCCTAGACATGGTCTGTGTGAGGGGAGGATGTCATTATAATTTCATATTGTTGATTTGGACCTTGAGAAAATGGCCTCAGATGTAAAAGACTAATTTAATTTCAATAAAAGCTTCTAATGCGAGGTTCTTTTTTACCTTTTGTGCATTTTTTGTGATTGATCTTGTCTCTGTAATTTATATTTCTTATACAGGGGATGAGCTGGTTGGTTTGGGCCCACCAAATCAGCTCATCACCCTTCGTCATTTATTTTTTGAATAGGTTGTAGATCTAGTTGTTTACTTCGTAGCATAGGTATTGGGTCTGGAATTTTACAATTGGTGTGCTAAGTGTATTTTTTCCTTTAGATATGAAATTATGTACTCTGCCTCTCTGATATAAAATATAATTTTTCACTTGCTTCATATTTTCATACATATATGGAGATATCACAATCATAAATCACAACTAGGAATGTTTTAAATAGATCATAGTAGGTGATCTATTATTTCAATGTCATTTATAAACCATAATGTTTTTTCTTATGCATGAGCCATCAATCGAATCCCTTGTTCCATGAATGTAACTTTTTAGATTCCAATTCTTGGCTAAGGTTTCAAGCATTCCGTTGAGATTTGATCTGTTATGAACTAGAATATTTCAACTCATAATTGCATATTTTAACATATCTATTGATGTTGGTCGATCTGTATATGGGGAGATCATAACCTTACTCCAAGATTTATTTGCACTTGCGTGTTGGAACAAATTATATATATGTGGTGTTTATTTTGATATTTTCATTTCAACAACATGATACACACATCAAATTTAGGGTTGTGTTAAGAATCATTGGGAATCAATATTTTGGCTTGAACCAAGCTTCATTAACAACCCATTTTCTCAAATTGTCAAGGTTTTCATATCATAATAAAACCCATACTGTTGTATGAAATCTGAAGCTTCCCAATTGTGACATTTCAGTACTATGAATTCATTGTTCCAACATTATCATTGTGTAAGGAGTGGGATTAATTTTGAAGATTTAAGATAAAGCTCTGTGATTTCTTTTAATTGATTGCAAATATAGAAATGTTATAAAGTTCTTGTGTGTTTCTTATTGAAGTTTCTGCAGAATTCATTTCTGAATTGGAATAGTGAGCTCATTCACTTCACATGGTGTTTAGATTACATGAGTTAGCATTTCTTTTAATATCATAGAGATAGTCCTTAATCACATTGAGTAGAGGAAGTACACCAAAGTAAGAGAAACTATGAAAAAAAGGGAGAAAATATTTGTTTTCTTGTAGAATAATCTCTCAATACTTGCTCTAGGAATCATTTATTTGCATTCATTATTTTCATTACCTTCCACAACATCAATGGAGATTTGGATTTTATTAATAATGGTTTTGAGAATGTTTAATAATGAGTTGATCTAAACTTAAACATGAGTGCAACAAATCGCAAATATAACCATAAATACAGAGATGCGGCATAAATAACACTTCATTTCATTAATATCAAATATGGATGCTTACAAATAGAATGGAAATAAACTAACTCAAGTGATGTTATCTTATCTCTAAGAAGCAATGTGGCGGCTACGTGCCACTAAACTGTGTTACAATGAGGCTCGAAGGCCTATTTATTATTGAGAAATCATGGAAAAGTCTAAACATCCAAAACCCTAACCCTAGGATATGAAATGCCAAAACTATCAGCCTTGTTTGGGTAAATTGGTACATCAACTTCTTAGGGTGGTAACTTTGGCATACAATTTTTGTTTGATGCGCACTATACCTCGTTAGAAATATATGTCCGAGTAATACAACTTTCGAGTGGAAAACATTAATTCATGATTGATTCTTTCCTCAATTTCCCCAAAAAACGTCGTTTAGGGCCTCAAAACAACTCCAGAAGTTCTAGACCTAAAAAATTGCCAAAAATACTAAACTGTGCTATGATTAAGAAAAAAAAAATGAAAGAGATACCGGTGGGGGTCAAATTGGAATAGGCGAGTGGCCACCAAAATCCATCTGGATCAGTCCTCCCCCCTTAGGAAGCAATGGTACCCATTGTGTTGAGTGCCTCCATGAGATGGGGAAACTTTTGTTGAACTTGGTCCCTTGTGAGCTACTTTCCTTGGTTCACGAGTTCGCCAACTTTGACAAGCCAATATAGTTAGATATTCTACTAGCGATGGTTCTTGATTTGTGTGTCTATGATTTGATTAGTTTTGGCATGTTCCATGGAGTCTGGGTTTAGCTATGTTGGTGTGAGTTCTTTTGCAATGTCGAATGTGTCCAACAATAGTGGAAAGTATGGCCGAAGTTGATCCACATTGAACATTGGGTTTAGAACAAGGAACAAATGAGATCAAAGGCATTGTCCCCTATAGCCTTGGTGATGGTGTATGAACCATATCGGAATGGGTGAAGCTTGCAGTGGGGTCCAACGAGGTGCTCCTTCTGTAAATGTAGCCAAACTTTTTCGCCCGCCTGGACCTTGTGTGACACCTAATGTTGATCATGGCATTGATTTTCCTTATCATTGGCTATTTCCAACATATCATGGACCTACTCGTGGATTTGTTGAATGGGCTCAATGAAGTTGTTAGCCCTATCAGCTTCAGACTGGACATGAGTCAAATCTTCCTGAGTAGATGCAAATGATATGGCCACATCAATGGGACATAATCATTGAAATCTTAGCCCTACCAAAAAGGGGTTATGGCCTATTGAGCTATGGAGAGTTTTGTTGCAATTGTGCTAGACATAGGGGATGATTTCATCCCATGTGCATGGATCCTTTGATTTGTATATGCATAGAATGTGTATGATCATCTTGTTGGCAACCTTTGTTTGGCCATCAGTTTGGGGATGGAAAGTTGTGGACTTAATGACTTTGGTATCTAGCGTCGACTAGAGACTTGACCAAAATGCACTTAAGAATCTGTTGTCCAGATCTGAGACAATAGACTTTGGGATCCCAAAGTGTACCTACACTCACTCAAAGAAGAGCTTCGTAGTGGCCTCTGCTGTGATACTCTTCTTTTAGGTTGCCATAATCACCATCTTAGAGAATCTGTCGACAACCATGAAAATGCAGTCATTGTTGTGCTTAGTAGAAGGAAGGCCCAACATGTAATCAATGGAGATGGATTCCCAAGGTCAACTAGGAGTAGGTAGAGGAGTATATGGGCCTTGTTTCTTAATGGTTGGTTTGGAAATGGCGCAGACAGTGCAATATTTAATGCACCTCCCAACATCCTGATGAAGGTTTGGGCAATTAAAATACTTTTATAGTACTACCACTATTTTCTCTACTCCAAAATGTCTAGTGACCTGACAGTAGTGCGTCTCCAAAATCATCTAGGAACACTTGCTTGAAGGAATAAAGATGCTTCCCAGGTGGCATAAAAGTGCATCTTGTAGGTGAAATTTGGAACTTTCTTACCTTCCTGGAGTGTCTGGCATGTACTTTCGAATTCAGGATCACTCTCGTAAAGATGCAGCCACCCTGAAGTCTTGTTCCCATATGAGTCGAGCACAATGATTAGCGCCATGACTGGTGGTTGGCTGAGGCAATCTGTAACATTATTGGTGCTTCCCTTCTTGTACTATGTGTTCAAATTTAATTTTTATAGGTATGTGGACCATTTTTTATGGCGATTGTTCTACAAATTCCCTTGTGTCTATATGTACTGCAGGGGTCGATGGTTTGTGTGAATGACCGTTTCCCTCACTAGAATGTAATGCTTACATTGATGACAGTCCTGCACAATGGAATACATTTCTTTGTCATAGGTGGGATACTTTTGGATTGTGTCTGAAAGTTTCTCATTATGGTAAGCCACTAGATGCCTCTGCTCAGTAAGAACTGCACCAATAGCATAGTCAGAGGCATTTGTCTCAATATCAAATGGTTGTTGTAGGTCTGGTAATGTGAGCATTGGTTTATATTAGAGGCACTGCTTCAACTTACTAAACACCTTCTATTGGGTTTCAAACCAAAAGAAATTTCCTTCTCTTTGCCCTTGGTGACTTGACTTAAAGGCCAAGTGATATAAGAGAGCCCCAACACAAATCTACAGTAGAAATTGGGAAAGCCCAGAAAGTTGCGGAGCTCTATTAGAGTGGTTGGGGTTGGCTAATCTTGAATTAATTATATCTTGGCTAGGTCCAAATGCACACCTTGATCATCAATGATGTAGCCTAGGTATTAAACCTGGGTCATGCCAAAAGTGCATTTCTCTAGATTTGCACACAAGTTGTGTTGTCGCAGAGTTTGGAGGACCTGTCAAATATGGTGGAGGTGTGCTTCCCAACATTGGCTGAAGATCAAGATGTCATATAAATACACCACCACAAAGGAATTGGTGAAGGGTCGTAAGATGTCATCCATAAATCTAATGAATCTTTCTGGGGCATTCAACAACCCGAAAGGAATGACCAACCATTCAAAAAGGCCCTCCTTAGATTTTAAGGCATTCTTCCACACATTGGAGGGTTCGATAAGAACCTAGTTATAACTGGAATTCAAGTCAATCTTGCTAAAATATTTGGTCCCTTTGAGCTGGTATAGAAGGTCATAAATCCATGGGATTAGATATCTATTCCAGATAATGATATTTTCCAGCACCCGATAGTCAATACAGAGTCTCCAGGTTCCATCCTTCTTCTGTACCAATACAATCAGGCTCCCACAGGGTGATGAGCTTGGCCTGATGTGCCCTTTCTGCAACAACTTTTGAATATGCCTCTTGATCTCATCGTTCTCCAGAACAAAGCATCGATATATCAGTCCATTAGGTAGCGGCATGCCCAGGGTCAAATCAATGGAATGCTTGACTGACAGTATAGAGGTACCCCTATAAGTGAGGCAAAAATGTCCCTATACTCTTCCACGACCATATCCATTAGCTATTGTTGTGTAGAGGAGCCCTGTTTGGAAGCCATGACCACAATATTCTTCTTACCCTAAGGGAGAATCATAAGGAAAACAAATTTCCTGGTCTGTGAAATGATCTTACTGCATTTCTTTGCAGAGATCAAAGAGATGTCAGTAGGCGGGGCTACCTCTGGTATCCTATACAACTTATTTCCCAAAATAATAATCATAGAGAAAGATATAGACTCATATAAATCATTTTGCTTCCAAATGTATGGTTTTCCTAATAATGCGTGACAAAATTCAAGAGGATAAACATCACATAGTACCTCATCCGTGAAGGGATTCATGTTGTAGGGAAGGCGACACTACTGGCTGACATGGAGATCTCGTCCTTGGTGAAGCCACCTGATGGTGTATGGATATGGATGCATTGTAATCAATAGACCCATCTTCTTCATGACCTCTGCTAAAATGAGGTTCTTTTGGCTCCCACTGTTGACAATGAACTATAACAGAGAATCCCTCACCCACATCTATGAGTGGAAGAGGTGTTCCCCCTCCTCTGCATCTTCAAGCTCATTCTTTTGGATCTTGGTGGTGGCCACGGTGGCATGGGCTCCATGTGAATGATATTCTTCCCTTTGGCATTCCCCTTATCGTGTTATGACTCAAAATCAAAACATGCATTTGACTCGGAAGCCTTCATCATGACAACTAATGACTGCTTGGCCTGACACTCACTTGTGTTGTGGGTGGAGCTCTTATGGAACTCACACCATTTTCCTATGTCCTTCTTTGTCTTCAGGGTGTTATTATTTTCTTCCAGCTTTGGATGGTTGTCTTGGGTCACCCTACCTTAACTTTTTCCTTTTCTCTATTGTTTGGGGGTGCCTTTCCCTTGCTTCAAATTCGCATGTCCAAAGTATCACTTCTTCTGTTTAAACTTTCTCTCAATCTTGACAGCATATCGGTACGTCGTGCAGAGCAAGGAGATTTCCATGAACTCCATCTCATCATAGATGTATCTTTGTAGATAGCCACGGTACTTGAGTACCAAATATCGCTCAGAATCCTTGATACCCAACTTCATTTGAAGGGTGTGAAAAACATTGGTAAACTCCAGCACGTCTTGGTCCCTTCCCTGCCACAACATGGCCCAATTTATGTATTTATCCTTATAGCTCTCGATAGGGTAGTACTTCTCTTTGATGGCATCCCAGAATGAATTCCAAGTGGGTGCTATTGAAAATAGTGAGGGTGCACTTTCATCCTTCTTCTAACAGTAGGTTTCCCACCATTCCTTGACGTGGGGGGGCAGCTTTGAGAAGTGAAAAAGTAATATTTTCCCAGCTAGAAAAATCATGAATAGAAAAATATCCTTCTAGAAAATTTAACCATTTATTTACGACATATGCATTTATTTCATCTTCAAATATGGGGATGTTGAAGTTAAATTGTACCTTAAAGGGCATGGCACTTCTAGAGTAGCTGTTGGAAGAAGATGTGTCACCTTTGAGTAGCCGCTGAAGGATCTGGGCAAATTTTTCCATCATCGCGTTCCTCTGTCGCTTGAGGGCTTCTTTGAGCAAGATTTTGAGAGGATCTCCTACCCCCTCGTCTTTCTTCTCTTTCGCCATGGGAGTTCATCGGGATTTGTGAGGCGGGTCTTGCAAAGGTTTGACTAGTTAGAACCCTAACTCCTTATATCCTGACCTCGTTGGGACGAGTAAAGAAATACAAAGAAAGAGAAGACCGGTTTGATACCACTCATCCAAACTTAAATAGGAACACAATAATTCATAGATATAACCATCAATACAGAGATGCAGTAGAAATAACACTTCATTTCATTAATAGCAAAAACTAAAATATGCTTACAAACAAAATGGAAATAAACTAGCTCGCTCGATGGTAGTTTATCTCTGAGAAGAGATGTGGTGACTACATGCCTCTAAAATGTGTTAAAATGAGGCATGAAGGCCTATTTATTATTGATAAATAATGGAAAACCCTAAACATAAAAAAACATAACCTTAGGAGATGAAGCGCCAAAACTATCGGCCCTATTTGGGTAAATTGGTACATCAACTTCCCGGGGTCGTAACTTTAGCATACAATATCCGTTTAACACGCACAGTACCTCATTAAAAATATCTATCCAAGGAATACAACTTTTGAGTGGAAAACACCAATAAAAAATTCATGATTTCCCTGGTTCTCCCAAAAAATGTCGTTTAGGGCCTCAGAATAACTCGAGAAGTTTAGGACCTGAAAATTTTCCAAAAATAGTAAATTATGCTACAATTAAGGAAACTAAAAAACTAAAAGAGACAGTGGTGGGGGTCTAAGTGGAATAGGTGGGTGGCCACCAATCCACCTAGATCATGAGTTTTGTGGATGAATGAATATGACAACAATGTGGTTACGATATTTTCTGTTTGCACACAATGATTTCTTTTCAATTGATGGGCTTATAACATAACCATGTTTTGTTAGATAATTTACTGAATGATGTTTGTGGACTGATTTGAATATTTGTAAATGGTTTCCATTTTCCTTCGGAGTGAGAAATTTGATTGATTTTCATGATAGAATTGAAGTTTTCAGATTGATTTAATAGAAGAGTTTTCTCTTTAAATTCTCAAAAGAATGGATTTGCTTTCAATGCTGGAATATTGAAGAAATGGTGTTTGCAGTAGTTAAGTTTTGTTTCTAAATAATTCTTTTGAGTGCAGGATCTGAATTGATCATTTATTACAATAATCTATAAAGATATTGATGCACAAGTTATACAAGAATTTTATTTGCAGGTTTCCAAAGGCTTTCTCTGGCATTTCTAGTGTTGTGCCTCGAAGTCCATAGACCCTAGATTGACAATTAAATTTAAGGTTTCTTATTATTACCAACATTTTGGCATCATTGTTGGGGAGGTTCTTAGGGGATTGGCCTTGGTCACCTATTGCATTTAGCTTTCTTTTTCACCTAGTTTTTCTTGCAAGTTTTTGTTTCTTTCCTACACATTTTTCAAAGTTCTTTTTTAATTTCTTGGGTGCTGTAGGAACCCTCCCCACCCTTATCTATTCATCCATGTGATGACGTAATATACAATTTTTCTCGTTGAGAACATTAAAATGGTATTTGGAGGAATCTTTTAATGAGGAGTTTTGATGTTGCTGCAAAGATATACAAATCACCCAATGAAGAACTCATAAGTGAAAACATAGTATTTTCCTTGAATACAAAGATAATATTATTAAATATTTGATTTCAACATTAGATTATTTGCAAGAAGCATAGAAGAAGGATGAAGAACCATTACTGATCTACTGTGCCCAGTATAGGAAGAAACACTTCCTTGGAAATATTCGAGTTAATAGCCTGAAAAATTGCAAAATCTACGAGGAGGGTCACTCAATAGAACATTGTCCATCAGCTAGGATTACTAGAAGCATTCAGTAAATCAAGTAAGGAATCGAATCAACTAGCAGGTATAACTCAAAACCCATCACCATTTAATACTTAGACTAATGCTTATTATCCTAAGCAAGTTTCTACTGCTTATGTATAATCTTACCGTTACATGTAAAAATTCAATCCTCCTCCAATTAAATACCTTACTTCATCACCACAATGGCCCTCTTCATCGAGTCAGATATCCACATGGCCTCAAGACTGGTTTGGAGTCTCTTCCCAAGGGAAGTATTTCATGCAAAATCAATTACCTGAACAACAACAACAATAACCACAACTCCCACTTAATGAACCATCAAGTTATCATCCTCTGTGGTCCAACCTACCTATGCAACCTTACCCTAATCCATACCATAGGTCTTATCCTAATCCATACCCTAACCCTAATCCAAACCCTAAAACTAGCCCTTATTCAAACCCTAGCCATAACCTTAATTCAAAGCCTAGACCTAACCCTAGTCCAAACCCTAACCCAAATCCTAATCCAAATCCAAAGCCTAGTCTAAGCCTTAACCCAAACCATAGCCTAAACCATAATCCAAACCAACAGGTTGCACAACAATTTGAAACACCTATTCTTCTTTCTAACTCTGCTACTGAGTGTAATGGTATATCTTATAGGTTGGGGTAAGGGGTGAGTTTGAAAACATCTCCTATCACTACAAAACATTCACCCTAGGAAGGTCTAATAAAGACCATTAGAGGAGAAATCTTGGATTGTAACTTATTCTAAAATTGTTATCGAAGATCAAAACCCTAGAATTTTCCTTAACCATTCTTCGAACATGAGAAGAAAATATTTGAGCCTAAACTTGAGGGGTTTTTATTTTGTCTTTCACGTAGTCCCTTATGCCTCCAAGGGAATGTTTATCAAGTTGTGAAAGATTTGCACGAGTTGGAGAATCATAAATATATGGATCCCATTGAATACTAGTTTCAAATAATCGTTAGTTCACCTTAATCCCTCATTATTTGACCAGTCTTGATACCGCAACAGATAAAGAATTGGTTTTTCATAGTCTAATATGTGTTGAAGTTTATTCTTTAAAACCAAGTGTGATTATATTTAGCATTTTGTTACACACATGCCTACATTGGAAGTACTCCTACACTTGAAGGAGATCATCCTCTCTCTAAATTAGGGTAGGGTAGTATAAGAACAATAAATAAGAATACCATTTGAAATAAAATTGTTACAACAACACTCTTGAAACTGCAATTCGTAAGGCATATCTATAAATTTATCTCAATATACACTCATGTGGTAAGACTTGTCAGAAGAAATTCCCTCTTGATGCATCATATTTTATAAAGTGACTTTGATTATTAGCCAAGATTATTCATTGGCCTAGTTTGGGGGATTTTTACTATTATGTTTAATACCATTCATAAGCTTAAAAACATACTTTTGTTCTATTCATTCTAATAGACTGTCATCCAAGAAATCTTTTCAAGTTTTTCTTCGAAGATATTGATGAAAATCCTCCTATGGTGGACCACTCCAATAAAATCATAATGAGCTCTCATGAGAACCATAACATGATTAACTTGAGGAATATTTTGGTCATTATCTGAGATACTTTCTTTAAAATTATTATTTAGGGTAGCAAGACCAACCAGTCAAGATTAGTCATTAACAACTTTTCACTCCATCATGTGCTCTTAAGAAGCAGATTTTCCTCCCCACATTTCAAGTAACCTTTTTAAGGTTAATCATAATCAAAGTTTATTTTAACATCAAGGGATTAATTGAGGGTTAGGAGGTCTCATTACAATCTCACCTACCATGATCATGGGTCCTAATGAGAATTACATTACTGTTGCTGGTCATGAAGTTAGGGTGATGTATTTCAGTTGAAAAATTGGAAGACAAAAGGTCTCTTCATGAGTTGTCTTGTTCATTATTTTTAGTTCTTGTGAATGACATTGTCATTAGCTAGTTACCAAGCCAGGACTATGGCCTTCAATTAATTTCTAAAAGTAAATTATTCTAAATGACTGAATCTATATCTAACAGATGGGACACATACATTTCATTGGGTTAAAAGGCATCCCTATCGAGGCTATAGACACTTGCTAGTAGCAGGGCCTTGCCTATGGTATTAAAGTTAATTTTACACTATGATTTACTTGGTCTCTTTTGTCTTTCCTTGAACTCATTATCATATCTCTCTGAGAATGAATTTAAGATCCTTTCAGTAATTTTCTTTGGACTTCCATCATTTAGAAATATGAACATTTTCATGAATGTGGGACCCTTAGTGTAGGTGATTCACTTTTCCCAAAAAAAGGAGCTTCAACTATACACTTGGATAATGGTAAGATGGTCACCTTGGGAAGGTACCACTTTGTTATCTTTCTTCTTCCATATTTCAATCTATGTTTAATGCCATGACTTTGAAATTATGTCACTTTTATTTTTAATGAGGATATTGAGATGAAGAAATACTAATTAGGCTTGCTCCTGAGGTTCTTATGGAAATTTTGATGGTTGGATATTTTATGATGACATTATCCTTGCAATAACAACATTGTTAGCATTCCTTTGGTATCCTTTGCATTAGGAACTCTTTCGAAAATAATAATGGTTAGACTTGACATCATTGAATCTTTGGTCACGAGTATTTCTTATTAATGCAAAGGAAGTTGACATCATATGAAACTTACCTACATGGTCTTACTTAATTAGCCATATAGTTTATGTCAATGAAACATGACTCTAATAACGAAACCCTAGCCCTTCAGTTTTGATTAACTTTGGTCTCTTCTAAAGGTTTTTCTTGCATGATTACATGCAAGATGATCGTCATGGGGGGATGTCGGACCTCTATTTTTTGATAATTAATACATCTTTTTCACTCATGTTGTTACCTAGTTCCCATAGTTATTGTCATCATTTTTCACATTATTGGGCTAACTATCTTAAAAATGAGCATCAAGAGGTAAATTAATAAGTTTCCTTTGTATTTATATAATATCATTACTCATTATGTATGTTTTCTCCTTTTCTATGCAGCATGATCTTTCAAATTGAACCATGTACCATAATCCTACACTCTTGAGGATTTTTGCAGTTAGAGAAGAAAGTGCATGTTCTTTCAACATTTTTCACATATTTGGCATGTCAACGTTTTTCGGAAAACATATGAGTTGCAAACAAACAATTGGTCAACAAATTTCTACATGAAACACATTTTTTCCTGCACTAGTCTACCTGCACTAAAGAGAAATCAATTTGGGGCTTTGATAGATCGACAAACTTTCGAGGAAAATAGAAGAATTTTTTTGTTCAAAATAATGTTTTAACACCTCCACATGAGTTGAAATGTACTGAGGTCGCACGTGTGGGTTCCTAGAGGACAAATCAACAAGTCTGTCTAAAATTTGCATAGTTTTCAAACTGCCAACTTTGACCTCTATTTGAGTGCAGATGGAGGTGAATCTAAAAAATCCAGAAATATGGATTTCTTCCCAGTATAGAAAATTAACTAAAATCCAAACCGTTTTCCAAAATTTTCCATGGGTAGGGAGATAATAAGGTTCCTTCAAGGCCAATTTGTTAAAAATGTAGAATTTTCCAGAGTTGAGAAATCGGGTTGGTAGAGCCAAAATTCACCTTTTAACCTTCATAAAAATCCTATCCATGGTATATGAGAGGGGAGGATGTATTATAATTTCATATTTTTGATTTGGACCTTGAGAAAATGGCCTCAGATGTAAAAGACTGATTTCATTGCAATAAAAGCTTCTAATGTCAGGTTCTTTTTATTTTTTTTGTGATCAATCTTGTCTCTATAATTTATATTTATTATACGGGGGATGAGATGGTTGGTTTGGGCCCACAAAATCATCTCATAACCTTATTCCTTGTTTATTTATTGAATAGGTCGCAGATCTAGTTGTTTTTCTGGTCCTGGGTCTTCTATTTTATAGTTGGTGTTGTTAGCACCTCGATTGAACCTGAGGCTGAATAAGGAAATTCTGGGGTAACCATAAACCACGCTTAGCCAAGTTGCTAGCCCTACTAGGCTAGGAAAGGGCTCTCTCCATAATCATCTCAACCAAAATGACTCGATCAAGAAACTGATATTAGGCTAGGGATAGTAGCACAGGGTTTGGATTTGATTTTTTTTTTGAAGAGTTTTGTTGGATCAGAAAGAGCCAAACAGTTAGGGCAAGGAAACTAGGTCAAAACTGCAGGTTTTTCGATGGGAAAAGTTAGGCACAATGACCAGAACCTTAGGGTTTGATGGATGAGGTGAAAATACAGGAGAGGAGCTAGAAAAATCATGTAAACCACATGGATTCTTCCTAAACTGAAGAAAACACAGAGTATGAAATGTCTACCCAAAAAAGAGCATAAAAGATATGGATTTTGCCTCTTAGAATTGTGTACATTCACATAAAAGGCAATGAAATGATGAAATGGAGTCAACAATACATTCCAACACATGAATACAAAAGAAAAACTGAACTAAGCATCATACCACATGGATCCTAAAGAATTAGCTGCAATTTTTCATTAATCTCCTGCTATAACTAATACAGAATGATATCTAATCAAAACATAAGCATCCCACTGAGTCCAACCCATACAATGACTGAGGAAAAGCAACATATAGACCCAAAACAACTCATCCTAAGCTCAAGGAGTCGAATCCATGAGAGGAGGAGCTGTTTGCAACAAAATCTGAATTGCTAACAAGAAAATGGGGTGGTCAAAGTGACTCATCCCTAATCCAAACAAACTGATACATTACACCTAATAAATTTGTTTTAACTAATTAATCTACCCTAGTAAGCTCTAGAAGAATCATAATTACATTCAACTTATCAATTACAAGGGTAAAAATGTCATCTTTCATGGTAGAAGTGAAAACTGGGTCGAATTTGCAAAATTTTGGGCAAAGTGTCAAACACACATCGCCAAGTGCAGGTGCGCCCTTCAACTTCAACTACATTTTTGGAGGCTTTTCTGATGTCCAAATTGGGCCCACAATAGCGTGTTGGAAAGATATCCCTGTCTACTTTACAGAACAACTTGAATTTCTAAATGTAGATGTCATTTTCCCAATCAAAAACCAAATCTCCCAACACTGCTCAACGTGCAACAAGAAAGGTCATTTGTTGGGTGTGTTTTGACCTTTTGACCAACTAATTTTCCTCCAAATGCTTAGCAAATGTATAGGGTGTATGTGCACATCATTATAAACCCAAAAGTGATGACCTCTTTCTTATTGGATGTGTCAAAAAAGAGTGTAGAGCCCAAGGCGCTACGCGTTTTCCCTCCATGATTGTGCAAAAACTGGACTAGAAAACACAACAATTTCCTTCAAGATCAAAAATGGTTCAACATTCCCAAAAATGTATTTTTATGACTGATCAAAGGTTAGAGGCATGTACAGATGCCTTAGCAAGTATGTGAAGTCTCCTCCTCTCCTTTTTCTTGGTCAATTTATCAATTTTCTCATAAGCGCTTTTGAGCTTGTTCCTTCACACTTGTTTCCTCTGTGCGTAATACTTGACCATGTTCCTTTGTATCTCAACATCTCTGTTTTCTCTGTCCAAGAGGGTCTACAAGTGTGTGTTCACCTTCTCAAGCCAAGACTCTCTGTTCTCAGCTATGTCCTTGACCAATTTCTCATTTAAAGTGAGATGCTCCTCCAATTTTTCCTCCTTTTTCCTTTCAAACTCTAAGGCTCTCTTTAATACTCTTGTCACACGGAATGAGTCGATCTTGCGGACAAGATAGACCTTCCTAGAATCTAATGAAGACCTAATGACAAACAAACCAACCAGACACTATCTTTCTCTAAATGCACTTTATAAATAATGGCAAACAAATGTGTTTAAGGCCTACCTCATGTCCAACGCAAGTTTGGAGATGCCTTCGCTCCTTTGATCCAAGTAAGTTCCTTTGTCGCAAACCTACAAGCACAAACAAGGAAAATGATTAAATAGCACTTGAATATCCAATATTATAAAAAATATTTAACATGAAAGTCAAGGAGTCCATGAAACAAATAACATGAGATACTTGTTGAGAAAAATGAGCTTGATTGTATTAATTCAAAAGGAGAAGAAACTTACAACCTTTGCCTTGACGCTGTACAAGCTCCTCCCAGGGTCCAACAAGAAGTCTCCTCTACTTTGACAAGCTTCACTCACTCCCCAATGAAGCAAAAAAGGTATGTGATCTCTCCTCTTAAGCTCAAATAGGAAGTCTTGATTTCACTAGCATTTACCCTCAAAAGTTCAGCTTCTAACCCCCAGCCACTAACCCACTGCCTCAATTTATAGTGCAATAGAGGGTAGTTACTAGGTCCTCCTTCAAAGGGATAGAATCCTCCTTCAAGGGATAGCTCCTCCTAACAAGGGATTAGCTCCTTCTCTTTTGGGATGCATGAACCACTTTGGAGCGAACAATCCACGTCAAAATTCCTTCTAGAAACCTCTAGAATTAACCCAAAGTGAGTTTTTTAAGATAAAAATTGTGCCTTTTGACTTTCACAGGGGTACGCACCCTCCCTTTTACATACATAGCGTATAAGTACGCAGGTACTCTGAACAAAGGGTGCGGGCCCGCAGGCAAAAGTGAGAGAAAGTGCGGAACCAGAGTTACATTGCTTTTTGATGTCTTTCTCTCATTTCCAAAGCTTGTTTTGAAGAGCAGAGGTCTGAGACTGGCTTAGGAGGCTGGTATAGGTGGTGATAGACCCATACTGACTGCAAATAATCAAGGTGATGATATTTTTGTGTAACAAAGCCTCGACTCAAGTAGTAAATTACATGCTCCGTGAGAGCATCACCTTGTTGAACCAGAACCATACCTATGGTTGATTTTGCTACTGTAAGATATAAAAGGAAATCTCTACGATAATTTGGTGGACTCAAAAGTGGGGTAGAGATTAACGCCTGCTTCAAGACATAAAAAGATCATTGCGCAAAGTCATGCCATAAAAATGGAACTCCTTTCTTCAGTAAACGCATAAATCCTTTAGTTATATCAACATAGTTTGCTATAAACCGTCTCAAGAAATTTGCCTTTCCTTGGAGACTTTGAAGTTGTCGGATGGAAGATGGGGGAGGCAACTAAATTATCGCCTCAACCCTGAAGGGAACAACTTGAATCCCTTTAGTTGATACAATGAACCCTAACAACTGACCAGATGTAACCGCGAAAATGCACTTGTTCGAATTCAACCGAATCTTGTAAAATGATATCTCTCAAAAACTAACCAAAGGTGACTAGGATGATCAATTTTCTTTTGAGAACGAGTAGCTAAGTCATCCAAGTATGCTTCGATGACATTCTTGATGTCATGGAAAGCGTAAGACATGGCCTGTTGAAACGTAACTCCAGCATTTTTAAGACCAAAAGGTATCTTTTTGTATGAAAAGGTACCCCAGGGACAAATGAAAGTTGTCTTATGCTGGTCTTCTGGACGAATAGATATTTGATTATAACCAGAGAATCCATCCATGAATGAGAAAATCTCATTACCTGCACATTCATCAACTATTTGATCAATAAATAGTGTGGGCTAATTGTCTTTCAGACAATCTTTGTTCAAATCCCTAATGTCAATGCACACTCGGATCATTCCTTGTTTTTTATCAATTGGGACTGGATTAGAAGCCCAGTCTGTTAGAGGAACGGGGTATATGAAACCTGCCTTGAGCAGCTTTTCTACTTCAGCTTTAATAGCTGTTGCTTTCCTAGGATTGATCGGTCAAAGCTTCTGACGAATCGACTTGGCGTTTTCATACGTCTTGATCTCATGTTGAACGACGGATGGATCAATACGAGGCATTTCTTCATAAGACCAAGTGAATACATCTCGAAACTCTTTAAAGGGGTCAAAAATTTGAATCTCTTCAGGGGAACACTCAGCTCTGATGAAGACATTTTCTATCACATTAGGGTTCCTAGAGATGTTTATTGGTACAGTTTTTGAAATGACCGACATATTACCTTCGGCACGTATGTGTGCTAGAGCCCAAGGGTTTGAAACCATACAAACATTGCTACTAAGCAGATTGGAGAACCTGGATTCGACTTCATGCAATGGAGGGAGAAAATATGAACGATGATGTAAATCTTCCCACAATCGATATACACCCTTCATTGCTTCTAAAATCGCTTCCTCAGATGGTAAAACCATATCTAAGTAATCCATAGCAGAAGTAGAGTCAAGCGTCTAAGTTGCAGCCACATCACCATCTAACTTATCCTCTGAAAAAGGAGTAGGATGGTTGTCTGCAGAGTTAAAAATCAATTAATATCTAAGCTCTGCTGCAAACATGGGGAATGCCATTCTGCCATCCTTCCCTTCATCTAATGTGGTTGTAGGCGAAGGTAAGGTCCAAGGGTCTGAAAAATAACGAGTTCAAAAGAACTCTTCTCGTGAAGACTCCTTGGAGGATGAAATGGCATTGATTATAGCTATAGGAGTGGGAAGATCAAATATACCCATCAATGAAGAGTACATCCCAACTCCTAAATTCTCGATAGGTTGGTGGGGGTTATCGACCAATGGAACCGTAGAATCCGAAGTTGCCCGAGGGTCACCTGGAGAATAATCCAATTGATCAACTTTAACAATTCTCCCCTCATGAGGAAAACAGAGGATGTGGAATAAATATGACACTATGACATCCATTTCATATGTCCAATTCCTCCCTAAGAGAAGATTGTAATCGAGGTTGGCATCAACGATTTCTACTTCAATATTAACAACCTTTCCTCCAACACATATAGGAAAGACCGGGATAATCCCGTGTGGCCTATGAGAATGTCTGTCAAATGTTGTCAAAAGAGTGGGTGAAGGAACAATTGAAGGTGATCCAATGGCCTTCCAACATAACATAAACATTACGCATGTGGAAGTTCCCTCATCTATAATTGTTCGAAAAATATTAGTTTTCCGGTAAGTAGACTTTATTTGAAAATCAATATGGTGAGGAAGTCTCTTTTTGACATTGAGCATATCAAAAGTGAGCACTAAATAATTTTTTGGATCTACTGCCCTGATCGCTGAAAGCAAAGAACTTCATTGAGTAGGACACGACTGGAGTACCTCTAAAGCATACATGGTGCAAGGACTTTGATCTAGATCTTCTACAATCGAGTAGTTCTGGGCTACCCTAGCATTAGGGTCAATAGTCGCGCACTTGGCGGAACCTTTCAGTATCTGAGGTATAGACTCGATAGAGGGTCGCTCAATATGAAGTGGATCCTATTGGAATTATGACATAGATTTGGCGCTATGACATAGGTGTTGTCCTTGATGGCAACTCTCACAGATGACAGATCACAGTTTAGGCTCACAGAATGAAGAAAGAAAGGTATACGCAGGTTCCCATTGACCAAGCTGCATGTACATGTGGGTTCATAGATCAAAATGTGTGTATGACTGTACACACGTACTTTCGTGAAATGAAAGGTGTGTACATGTTGGAAAACTTGGTTTTAGTCTGTGGTAGTTGGACCATGGTATTGTGATCCATGGTATTGGTCCAAGGTATCTTGTCCGAAGTGTTGACCCCAAGTATTTGGTCCAAGGTATTGATTCTAAGTGGTTTTGGACCATGGTATTAAGCAAGGCCTAAGACTATAAAAGGAGGAGAAGATCATTAG
>APFE030613420.1:6083-28775 GCA_000404065.3 Pinus taeda | reverse complement strand
TATACCTGATGAGGGAAAAATAGAATTTTTGAGAAGAGGAAGGCAACCATCAGTGGATAATTTTTGGCATGATCTAGTGCAATGATAAAAAAAAATCAATATGAGACACCTACAATGAAAATGCAAAGAGCAGATTTAATCCCTGATGGAAGTATGCATATACTGACACTAATAGGTGTGCTAAGTGTATTTTTTCTTTTAGATGTGAATTTATGTACTCTTCCTGTCTGATATAATATATCAGTGTTCACTTGTTTCATATTTGCATACAAGTTTGGAGATATCACAATAATAAATCACAACTAGGAATTTTTTAAATAGATCAAAGTAGGTGATCCATTATTTGAATGTGATTTATAAGCTATAATGATTTTTCTTATGTATGAGCCAATAATCAGATCCCTTGTTCCTTGAATGTAACTTATCAGATTCCAATTCTTGGCTAAGGATTGAAGCATTCCGATGAGATTTGATCCATTATGAACTAAAATATTTTGACTGGTAATGCAGATTATTACAGATCTATTGTTGTTGGTTGATCTATATATGGGGATATTAGAGCCTTACTCCAAGATTCATTTGCACCTAAATGTTAGAAGAGAGTATATATATGTGTTTTTTATTTTCATATTTGCATTATGACAACACGATACACACATCAAGCTTAGGGTTGCGTTAAGAATCATTTTGAATCAAGATTCTAGCTTAAACCAAGGTTCACTAACTGATCGAGGTGGATCTTCATAAAAGTACTAGTGGCATGGTAAGAGGCTCAAAACTCAAAGAGGAAGAACCTAGATAAACTTAACATCAGATCGAAGTGCTCAAAATACTGATTCCAACGGTGCGAATGACACTCAAAATCTGAGTCCAGATGAAAAAGTTAGAGCAAGTCAAATTTTGAGTTTGACTTGTCTAGGTAGCAAGAAGAAGATGACATGGAAAAGTTTCAGTGAATGAGGAAGCGCTACATGGAAAGTTTCTAATGGGCCCCACATATTGTATATCATTGAAAGGAGGAACATCTTAAGGATAATCGGTCTGTGGTGTTTCCGGCTGTGATTGCGATATCGTCGATTGCAAGCCGGAGGAGGAACAACAAAGGGTATATCGACCTCTGTTGGATTAAGGGGTCTTGACCCAGGTTCAAAGTTAGTTGTGCCAACCAACAAAACCCTACACTACTATCCCTTTTGGCAACAACCCACGTAATGCAGGGTGCAGCCTCCCCCGAAGCAGTATGGGGGGATGGGGGGATGCAAGAACCAAGTTTCTGCATCCAAAGGCTAGTGTGATGTCTTTCAACGCCTTGGATCTTCCCTTGAGTAAACCAATAAAATCCTAAGGCATGTTACTGCAACTCAATTAAAGTTACCTTCAGACCTTCGCGAAGGTCCATGATTAGTCCTTCCAGACCTACTTACATGCATGAGAAAGCAATCCTAAATTAGAGTTCCTTTAGATCTACTTAATTCGTCAAAAAACATAAAAGAAATCACCAGAATCTTCGTGGAAATGGCTAAGCATTCATTTGATATATTATTACGATAAATTCAATACAGTCGAGTAGCATTTAATCAGTAATTCATAAAACATGTCATTTATCCACAACATATAACATTAACAGAGATAAAAAAATACTCAGTAATTCTTTGGAAAATTGTCTTTATTGATCTTCAATCCATTGATTATAGACTCAAACTTCCCTACGCACATAGTTGTAGGGGTCTATGCACTCAGATGCAGACTCTACCTAGGCTTCCGCGCACTTAGCTGCGAAGCCTTCCTTTCTCTACCTAAGCACAGGAAGAAAATCCTTCCTACCTTAGATCTTTCCAGGGACTCTTCAATGAACCCAATTCTCGATTAAAGTTACATATTCCTCTCGCTAAGGCTCAATTATTTATAGATTTTTCAATACAATGCCATGGTCCGCGGACCATGGGTGAATCTTAAAACTAACTCAAACTTTACTTAAAACAAGGGGATAATCCCCTTTGCCTCTTATTCATCTATGCGCTCTCCTTCCTCGAATCATGGAGACTTTACATCTTTTACAAAGTTGTATACAAAAAAGGACTAATTAATTCCATTCTCCCCTTGGGGACCCCATCCCAACAGGCCCCCAACATAAAGATCATGACTCGCCCTCAAGTCACTCAGCTGGTTGTTCTACTTTCTGGTGGAGTTTGCTGAAGGCCTTGGCCAATGCTTGTAGCTCCGTTGTACTCTGTTTCGCTACTTGCTGCATGTCTTCAACCAGTTCCTCTATGGTTGGTCCCTCTAGTGCCATCTGTGTAGTCCATTGTGTATGCTACATAACCTTAAGCTTCTCAAGAATGGTCTGTGAAAACTGGCTGGCTTCCTCTATCTAGGGCTCAAGCTGTGCATTGAGCACAAACTTCTTCTTATCCAGTTCCTAAATGTGCAACAATTTTTCTTTACCTTCCTATAAGCGTTGGAAATGCTGGATTGGCGCCAACGTCCACGTTGTCATGCTGATTTCAATCTTATTGTTGTTGTCCTTCCCTAAGCTCTATGCTTAACTGTTGCAGTGTAGGATCCTCCTGCAATGTATCCTAGAGGCCTAGTGCTTGAGTGAAGATCTTTTCGTACCCTTGAACAATGACATCTAGTCGAGCCATGGATTATTTAATTGTTACATTCCTTTGTTACCGAACCTCTGGTAGTGTGGTTGGTTGCAACTTTAATTTCATCTCAGCTATCTGCATATTGAGGTTGAAAGTCACCTTGTCGACCTTCTCCTTCGAAGCGCGTACTATAGCAACCAATTTCCTAACCTTGGCTAAAGCCTCTGCATCATTAGGTATACCCAATTCAACTACATATTTGCAGGCTTGCTCGATTATTGTGACTAGATTCTAACATTGTGTGCACAACTCCTCCTCCTCCTTCAGGGCTTCAATCTTTTCTACAAATAGTTGTTGATTATTGGCTTTGAACTCATTGACGACAGTGAGTGCACATTGTTCTCTGATTTGTATCTCATCAACGACCCCATGATGTACCGCATGAAGGGCCTCAAGCGATAGTGCGGCAAGTTTGAGTGCCATGTCTTTCACTTTGTGCAGCATCACGTTATGCTCATCTGACTCCATGCGGGCTGGACCTTCAAGTAAAGGAAATAATATAACATCCTTGTGGCTAGTCAATCTCTAATACTACACTCCTTCCCTGTGTTAGGCTTGCCTGCACACTACTCACCTTTCTGACATCTTCCTGAATTCTATTTGCTTGGATCAGTAGCTCACGCAGATCCTTCTAGACACTCCCAACTGTCTGCATGTATTTCTTCTCAAATTGTTGCAGCACCTCTTTTGTTGTGTCCCGAATTTTGTCGCCGATCTCATCGAGATCACCCTCTTTCAGCATCATGGTATCAACATGCGTATTCTTATCAGACTTCTATTTCTTTCATTTCCCACTTTGCTGCTCCTGCGCGCACTTCTTTAGGATGAACGAAGTGTTTTCTCCTCACTGCCACCTCCTCCTTTCCCTAAAAGCTCTTGCTCATCAGTTTGGTGGTAAGCATACTTCTCATTGTCTTCTATGTCATTTTGTTTGCTTTATTCCTACACTTTCTCAGTGCACTCCTTCTCCATGTGGGCCTTCTTTGCAGCTGTCGTAGCAGCTTCCTTCTTCTTTTGCGCAACGAATGTACGTGTAGCTTGCTTGGAAACATTCTTCCACTTCTTCTCAGCAGAGCCTTCTACACCTAGGTTTGTTCCTGCATCCAACTCTATAGGTGTGCATAATTCTTGTGGCCAAAGCCCCATAACTTCCTAGATATCTATATATGTCACCATATAAGACAACAAGTGTCATTTCTGCTTAGGATCTTTGAATGCTTTGACCAAGACCTTATGAAAGTCAGCTTTGAATTCTATATAAGATGATATCTGCGCATACAAGGTGGGAGATAACCTTAGGCGTTGTTTAACCATGATATGCATATCCATCTCCATCAAAACCCAAAAGATCTTTGTCTCCTTAACACGCTTTGAACCTTTTGAGGCTGATAACGAGGCAAATTGCGGTGTCTCGGGCAATTCTTATTTGTGCTGAGGAAACTGGCTATCCTCCGTAGCTTCCAGGAGACTAAAATAATCAACAACAGTGTCCAGGCGTAATGAAATGGCCTACTCGCATCTTAGGCCTCGCGGCAGTTCGCGAGGAACTCTTGACATAGATACTTGGCCTAGTTGTATTGAACCCCCTTCGCGCACTGAGAGGCAAGAAAAATGACCGACATCGAAACTTCATCCATGCAACATTTCCTCATTACTTTTCCTCCTAGAATTTGGGCAGGCAACTGTACTATCGAGTCTGATATGGAGTTGATAGAGTACCCGCGTGACTTTTTTATCAGACCAAACTCCTTCATTTTATCTGCCAACTCTTTCTCTCTGGTTTTTCCTCCAAACTCCTTGGCAGGGTTCGTGCCTTTGTAAGGTAACTTAGTGATCCTGTTGATCAACATGTTGGTGATAGGGATAGGCTCTCCTAGCTATAGGCACCCATCATGCACCAGTGCGAGGAGATGGCACACACAGCCCGTATTAATGGGGGTGCGGTGATAGTACGGCAACAACACCAGATTGAGAAACCCTAACTTCTCGACACCATGCGCCCACTTCATCGGCTCCAAATTTGTAACCCCCGTGTCCTCAAAGTATTTTTTATACATGTAGTTGTGATTCACCACGTGTGGAAACTTTGTGTGGTTCGCGATGTCCCAATATTCCATTTTTGCAATGGAATGTACGCCAGCCTAGGAACCTCAAACACAACTTACTCAGGTAGAAAAGGTGTTGACACTGAAAATTTTCCTGTATCAGGATCCTTCATGATCTTATCTTTTCCCTTACACTAAGGGATATACTTAGGTAGCCTCATCATAGGCTCCACTCATTTGGCATCAATATCCTCCATTCCCCGGAATTATTACTCCTCCAGGTCCACTACTTTTTTTGGCTGCTTAGCATTTTTCTGCTTTGCCTATGTTTCTATATGCTTCCTCGGTGATGCACACACTGACACCGACTTCTTTTATTTTTCCTTCACGGCTGGTTGCTTTTCCTTCATAGCACGCTGCTTTTCTTTAGCCATAGTCTGTTTTGGCCTAGGTGACCTTGGCACTATGGGTACCACAGATGTAGCCTATACACTAGACACTTCCAGTCCTGGTGTGTTAGACATAGCTGCTCTTGAACTCAAGGCTTCGACTGGGTTAGTGGCAGTCATTCTCTCCATAAGTAACTCTCAGGCTATGGGAGAATAGTTTTCTAGTGACATAAATTATTCCCAGAACGCTCGGCTTATATGCAATAGTCAACAAAATTCATCAACAAGTATTAGAGCGCAAATTGTTCTCTGTTGGGATGGCACGCGTAATTTATAGGTGGTTTTGAATTTAAATTAGACTATTCCCACCAAATTATGATAATAATGTTGTTTTGGTGGTATATATTCAAATATTTTTGCCTTAATTGCGGCCACCCCGCTCCTCCTAACTTCTCTCGGGCCGTCCCATCATGAATAGTAACTCTAATGGTCATATTCCTGCCGGGCTGTGTGGTATCTTCCCCCATGGTGCAACTTCCTAAGCACAACTTCATTTGTTGTATCTTTGTCACTCTCCGCGTAGCCTGCTCACTACCTTGTCCTTCAAGCTAAGCAATGTACTTTATTATCCCGCGTTCTCTTTCAACTATCTCGAGTACTAAGACTGTCCTGCTACCATATAGTCATTGCGCAAGATCCCCTGTATACAACCTCAACCTACTTCCATTCACTCTTCCTAGGAAGGGTTCCCATTCAACTTCACGAGCTGAACTGCACTGCCATCTATAATTTCTTTGACAATATATGGCCCTAACCAATGCATCTAGAATTTACTCAAAATTTAGTGAACTTACTATCATATAACAGGACAATATTGTTTACCTTGAATGTGTGAAGTTTTATATGGTGATCATGCCATGCTTTTTCATGTTCCTTTTGTACTTCTTGATGGAATCCTGCCAAAAATTGGTCTTCTTCGAGCTTGATGAGCTGCACAAGCCGTTCTTCCAAGGCCTCGCGATCTGCCATATCTATCAAAGCTGCGATGCGCAGGCTAGGCACAATGTATTCCATCGGCATCACGACTTTGACCCCATAGACCAATCTGAATGGCGTTTGTCCTGTTAGCTTCTTACAAGTAGTCCTATAAGCCCATATCACTGCAAGTACGCGTACATCCTAGTCATTCCGCTACACATTGGAGATCTTCTTCAGTGCATTCTTCGAAAGCTTATTAAAGGCTTCGACAATTTCGTTTTCCTATGGGTGATATGGTGTACTCTTCTGATGGTAGACCTAGAACTCCTCAGCCAACGTGCTGATTGTTTCATTTAGAAAGTGAATGCCCTTGTCACTCATCAACACTTTCAGGCATCCAAACCTTGTTAAGACATACTCAAACAAGAATTTTGCAGCCATATCCCCTGTACAATCCTTGTCAGGCGATGCTTCTACCCATTTGGTTAGATATTTCATCGTAGTGATAATGTAACGTACCCCCGTTTTCTTTCCAAGGGGCTGAATTGGCCCAATAAAATCGATCACCAACTTCTCAAAGGCCTGTAAAGATACTTAAGGATGTAGTGGTAGCTCATCCCTTTGTGATGGTCTGCCAGTTCTTTGATATGCATCGCATGCCTTACAGTATGATTTGGAATCCTTATGCAATGTTGGCCACCATAAACCTACACGCAAAATCTTCTCTGCAGTTTCTTTTCCTGCATAATGGCCTCCCACAACTCCCCCATGAGCCTTGGCAAGAATTCTATCACTCTCAAAGTTTGTCACATATCTTCGTAATATTTCATCAGCACCAATTTTGTACAAATGTCCTGCAATGACAGAGAAGTCAGTTGTGTGTACTACTAATTCCTTCCTCTGCTGACTTGTGTATCCTTCCAGCGCCATCCCCATAGTTAAGAAGTGAATAATGTCTAAAAAATGGTCATCTGCTACGCACACTGATGTGCACTTGGCAAACCTTCCTCCAAATTACTAGGTTCTTCGCCTATTTCAATTCGTGACAGATGGTCAGGGCCCGCATTCAGCCTCCTCGGCTTGAAAATGACTTCAAATTCATACTCCTGAAATAATAACAGCAATCTATAAAATCCCCCCTTGCCCCCAACACAGGTTTGTTGACCAGGTATTTTAAGGCAGAATGATTTGTATACATCTTGAAATTCCCTTCTAACAAATAATGCCTAAAATTTTGCAGCATGCAGATCATGGCCAACCCTTCACACTTAGTCGTTGAATAATGTTTCTCGACCTTCGATAACTTCCTACTTGCCAAGGCAATAGGATGGTCCAGTTATCCTTCACAGCCTGTGTTAGCACTACACCCAACACAATGAAAGAAGCATCCACATGTACATGAAACTCCTTTTTCCATCGGGGAATATCAATGTCGATGGAGTGACCATCTTTTCTTTCAACAAATCTAAGCTACACTGACACTCTTCATCCCAACAGAATGACGAATCCTTCTTTAGCAGTTTCTCCATGGGAGCAGCAATTTGAGCATAAGCTTTGATAAATTTTCTATAGTATCCTGTATGTCCCATCGTTGTGTGCATCTTGTTGACGTTCCTAGGGGCCTCCAAGTTCACAATTACCACAATTTTTGTAGGGTTAATCACCAATCCTTTCTTGCACACAACGTGACCGAGCAAGATCCTGAAAGGAACACAGAATATGCATTTTTTAAAAATTCAAAGCTATCTGGTATCTGTGACATGTATCCAACATTAGGCATGGACTCGCTACATGGCACTTCGCTAATCCAAACATTGTCTAGTCATTAAAGTACACTTCTAGAAATTATGAATGAACACCTTGAATGCTTCTATGACTACGTGGGAAAATATCACATGCGCATTATTTAGTCCAAATGGCATCACAGTGTACTGAAAACAACCCCACTCCATCGTGGAGGTCATTTTGCTCCTATCCTCTAGTGCGATCTTGATTTGATGATACCCTAAAAACTTGTCAGTAAAGGAATAGTCCTCCTACGCTCCAACATTGTCTAACACTTCATCTATAAACGGCATTGGAAGTGGATCGTCGAAACATGCATCGTTAAGCTTCTGCAGATCTATGAAATTCCTTATTTTGAATTTTTGTTTTTTCTCTTGAACCACCATTGAGCTCACCCAATCAAATTATTCAACATGTTCAATGATGCCTGCCTCCAACATCTTATCTAGATCTTGGTGAACCTTTTCCTTATACTTAGGATTAAGGTGATAAGGCCTCTGTTTAACAAGCTTCACGTTCAGCTTTAATGTGATCTTGATAATGCCCAAATCTCCAATTATGACCTTTAAACCTGAAAACTTAGTGGGGAAGAGATCCTAGTAATCGCGAAGTAATTCAACAACTTTATCTATTGTGGCATCATCCTAATAATCTCTCATTTTTGCAAACTTCAATTCTTCTTCAGTTCCAATGTTTACTTTCTTTGTTTTCAAATGTGCAGAGATCTCCAGGTTTTCTATTTGTGGGCCATCGACTTCGCGATTCCCTTCTACCTATGGAATATTGATGTTCCTTGGGTCTTCATCTTCCTCTTCAGCAGTCACGTTATAACATTCCAAGGCATGGCGTAGATGGGTGCTCCAGTTTGGTTGGTTCCATTCCATAGGTTCCTTCAGTGTTTTGAAGATAACCGCTTTAATCTCTTGTAGTGCTTCATCAATGCTTGCAAACCCATCTTCAAAACTGAAAGTTAATAAGAAACCTTCCTTCAAGACATCCCATTTTGTAGTGCCATGATAGAGCTCCATTTCAAGATACCAGATCATGGGTATTGTTTCTAAGGTATGAAAAAATATGTGCACCCATTTGGGTTGTAGTTTGGTCCCCCATGCCTTAGTCCATTTTTCCAGGTGATCACGTGGATCATCCTTTCCATTATACTTCTTGGTCATTCTAGTATTAGCATGCCCAAACCGTAGCTTCATCATTCTTCTGCATTCTTGACATCTAGAAAAACTTTCCTTATGCGTACCCCACCATCATGTAGGCATAGTGCATAGTGCCAACTCTAATGCTTGGAAGTGGTGGTCCTTAGGGACGTCACACTCAAATTTATCCAAAAACAGATCTATGTCAGTTAAACCATCATAATAAGGTAATTTTCTTGCCTCTGATGAAACACAGCACAACGACTTCATCATCATATTGTATTGCAATCTCGAAACTTCATGTAAGCAATCTTGTTAGTGCTCTAACTCCTCATCTGAATCATAGGTGTGGGAACTCTCCTGGTCCCATGAAATTCACCCATCTTCCATCAGGCTGATCTAGTCATGATCTCGCACTATTAGCTTGTAATTTGATCCAGTTCATCATCACTTTCTTCATAATCATGGACTGGTTCAGTATAGCGCACCCCTTCTGAAGGGTCCAGTGGCACTATAGCCCTAAGTGAATTTCTTTTAAATGACATCAATATTTTCTTCAAATTAATGACCCCATTCATATCAATAGCCCAATCGATTCCCAAGAGTGTGGGGTAAGGATTACTGGCATAAAAAATTTCTATAAATTCAAAGTCTACCATCGCACTCGCACCTTCAATGTCCATTGTTACCCCATATAATCATCCCATGGGGATGATTTTTTGTTGGTTCGCCATCCTGAGCTGAATCAGAGACCACTACAACGCATGTCTCCCCATCCTTTCCCATGTCTATTTCAGTAAAACATTTGCATGGGACCCCAGATCCAAGGTGACCTGGTCCATGTCATAATCACCAATCTGCGTTGTTAGCCTCATCTCTCGCCCTATTCGTGCCTTATGCTTGCCAATATTTCTGACCGTGTGTTGTTCATCAGGTGCTTTTTCCTTATTGGTACATTTATTTCTTAATTCCTGCAAGCCTTCCATAGCCTTGCTATCATGCAGCAATTTCATGCAAGTCTCCAAAAACGTAGTGAGTATGTAAGGATCAACATCTACAGGTGCGCTGAGTTCTTGCATCTTTCCCTGGCTTCCTGAGGTGGAGGCCTCCACAAATCTCTTCTTGGATTCCATAAAAGTTTCCTTAATGTGATCTAGATGAAAGTCAACTTCTTTATCTGGATATTTGCGGACCCATCCCTCTTCTTCAGGTTGTTTACCTTTATTTGCGCTAGTTGTCATTCCACCCTTTAGCACAATATTAAAGCTTTGATCTTCTTCGCGGGGCTCAACCCTCATCATTTGTAAATTCTGCATCGGATTTATTTTCTTCTCTTGCATTTTAGCTATTAACACTGGTCATTCTTCTATAGTATGGTTGAATTGTCTGAAATATTGACATGACAGGTGTGTAGGATTCTCGCACTCTCGCGCATAGTGCCCCAGCTATTCATAGTTGTTGCAAATAATCTAACCGTGCCCTCTACCAGGTCCTCCTCCTCCTCGGCCCCATCCTCGAACCTGATAACCTCCGCATGCTCCTCTAACAGCTTGATCTAGAGGTCAAGTTTCTACTTGCATATAGTATGTAGGGGTTCTTTCCATCATCAACCCATAGCTTCGACAGTGACGCTCATCGTGGCCCACAGATTTGCTGAAATTACAGAACAACTGTTGGGGAGTCTAAACGAACCTCTGAAGTAAATTGCAATTATCCGTCGCATGTTGCCCAGTAGCTTGACAAATGGAACACCATAGTGCATCCCCCTTGCTCAGTCTTGTTGGGGCTTCTGGTTTCAGGAAAATAAACCCCCCTCTTGTAATATAATTCGCGTACACGGGACAATGGTCTTTATCATGCCCATGGCCCTTGCACTTCAAACACCATACTTATGTGCACATTTTTTTCTTAATGTCCTTGTCTTTTGTCAAACTCTGTAACTCTAGGTGTAAACTTGCTAACTGTGAGTGGATCTGTTGTACCCCTGGATTCATATCTTGAATAGGTGATGCATGAAGCCTCATCATGATATCCAAGTCTTCTTCCTGTGTATCTATCTTTCTTTATGAAAGAGCAATTCTTAGATGGGGTAGAAGCGACATGATAAACCAGTCACGATGTTGGTGATCTATGATCTGCATGTTAGCCTGCTTGATCTAGCACTTCAACCTCTAATCAAAATCCCAAGGCATCTCCTCAACCTTCATCATGATCTCTTTAAATTCAATAACTAACACTGAGTTAGACTTGGGGTTACTAAAGTCTTTGTTCAAAGTCATCTTAGTCTTTGCTAGTGTCGCAAGAGGATTATCAGCGCAATACTTAATGTACCAGGTTAGTGTGTGATCCTACAAAGTGGTAACTAACTGTTCCTGCTTTATGTTATCATCAGTGATATGTTGTGTTGTCCATACAACATTCATGACAAACTAGAACTGCTCTGGATCGTCAATTCCTATGCCCTTGAAAACTAACATTTTCATTGCGTTCGCTATGTTGAAAGGTGGTGGTGGAGGTGGAGGTGGAGGTGTGGGCGAAGGTGTATGCAGTGGAGGTGGAGGTGGAGGTGGAGTGGATGGATGATTTGTTATAGGAATCCCCTAAATGATTCGTTGAACGGTGCTTCATGGCATAGTCTGCCCTACCCCTTCATCATCACTTGAGGGAGGTCCAATCAATGGACTATACTCTGGTCCTGGTCCTTTGCAATTTCTAAAGAACCTTCCACTTCACGTAGCTCCAAACATCAAGGTAATAGCATCACCCATTTTTCACACAACAAAATTTTAATCCAAGTATTCAATGATCTTAAATACTTACCTCACGGTCCTTTAAAGAATCTTCACTCTGCTTTGCTATAGCTAATTGAGGTATCAACTGCAAATTCTGTAACAAATCCTCCTAGAATTTGATCAAGCCAGGTATTGATAGCCCACACAATCTTGCTTTCAGAAGCTTCTAGTTGTCGCACTAATTCTAGAGTCCATGTTATAGGACTGTCAAGCTTCCACCTTCCTTGACTGTGTGTCAACTTAGCTAACCACTCGTACAGTTCAATGGGGAAGGTGCAAAACAAGATTTCGTGTATCTCAATATATAGATATCTATTCAACCAATCTTCCTTTGATAGGCATAGATTCCTATTTTCTTGTGCCGTGAACTCATGAATCTTCCAATCCAACCACTTTTAAATTTCTTTCTTGGTCAGGTTCCAATGATGCAACATCACACATCTCTTTCCTACAGATCCTGGTCCTGGTAATGGAACCATTTGTTGGCTTAGGGGGTCCTGTTCCAGGTTCAGAGTTAGTTGTGCCAACCAACAAAACCCTACACTACTAGCCCTTTCGGTAACAACCCTCATAGTGTAGGTTGCAGTCTCACCCGAAGTAGTATGGGGGGGGATGAAAGAACCAAGTTTCTACATCCAGAGGCTAGTGTGATGCCTTTCAGTGCCTTGGATATGCCCTCGTGCAGATCGATAAACTCACAGGGCACATTACTTCAACTTAGTTAAAGTGACCTTTAGACCTTCACGAAGGCCCACGATCAATCCTGGTAGACCTTTAACAGTCGATTCACCTACTTACATGCATGAGAAAGAAATCCTAATTGGAGTTCATGTAGATCTACTTAATTCGTCAGAAAATATAAGAGAAATCACCAGAATATTCGTGGAAGTGGCTAAGCATTCATTTCATATATTATTACAATAAATGAAATATAGTCGCATAAATTTAATCAGTAATTCATAAAACATGTCATTTATCCACAGTGTATAACATTAATGGAGATAAACATAAATATTAAGTAATTAGTCGGAAAACTATCTTTATTGATCTTCAATTCACTGATTACAGACTCAAACTTACCTACATGCACAGCTGCAAGGGTCCATGCACTCAGCTACAGACTCTACCTAGGCCTCCACACACTCAGCTGCAGAGCCTTCCTTTCTCCACCTAAGCACAGGAACCAGAGCCTTCCTGCCTTAGCTCCTGCCCAAAAATATTCAATGAACCCAATTCTATATCTAAGTTACCTCTTTCTCTTGCTAAGACTCAACTATTTATAGATTTTTCCATATAATGCCATGGTTTGCAGACCATGGGTGAATCTTAAAACTGACTCAAACTTTACTCAAAACAAGTGGCTAAGCCCCTTTGACTCTTATTCATCTACGTGCTCTGCTTCCACAAATCTTGGATACTTTAAATCTTTTACAACATTGTATACAAAAAAGGACTAATTAATTCCATTCTCCCCCTAGGGACCCCATCCCAACAGCCTCGGTGAAGACCCAGTTGCGATGCAACTTTATCACATATCACAAATTACAGAAATGAGGATGGTGTTATGAAAGGCCTCGATGAAAAGTATCGATTGCAATTTCACAATAGGTGTCGATTGTGATATTGCAATGGGAGGCTGGACCCAAAATGTTAGATATTATGATTAATAAACCTAGTGGGTCTGCAGATGTTACATAATGCTAGACCAGTGTGCCGATGGTTTCATGCCAATTGCAATTACGATGGGGTTGTCAGACGTGAAATATTATGTTCTATGGTTAACACTCCTGTCAGGTCCATGGTTATCGCGGATGCTTGTGTCCTTGGCTTGGACTATCCGCTGATAAGATGGAAGTGCCGATAAACCCTCCACTGAGACTCATGCACAATTGAAATGGGTTTCCTTGTTGGAAAGGGGCTTCACTATTATGGTAAGGTTGTTGCTGTGAATCCTTCCATCCCGATTTCTCCTGCTAACTTGGGTTCTTATGTTAGAACTACCCAAATTTTGAGGGATGCTACCATGCTTATATATACGACTATTTGTGTCAAGAGAAAGGTAGGGGAGGACTAGTCAAGTAGACATATTTTACTACATACAATAGACCCTGACCCTGGTAGTAGGCCGGAACCTTGCCTTGAGTAGAAAGGAGGTTCCGAGTAGGCTGCAGAAGGCCTGATTATCCAAATTAGGAGTTTTGATAGGCATTTTTGCACTATTTTTTGCCAGGAGTTCAGTGGTTCTATCTATTTTCAAAGCCGGGCTCTCTATTCTCTGCCCATCTATCAGCTTGGAGGTATAAGGGTTGTAATTTATTGTTGTTGTAATTTTATCTCTTTTATGCCACTAATAATAAGAAGGTATCCCCACTATTGAGCAAGGCCCAGAGACATAGTCCAAACTGGACGAACTCTATCATCAAATCATTGTGCCATTGTTTTTGTGTTCTTCTGATTATTTCTGCATTGTTTATGTTCTTTTAAGTTCCATGGTTAATTAACTCTATTATATGTAATTCCGATGCATCTATAAGTAAAAGGTCTTGGAACAAGTTTGGTATAAGAGCAGGTCTTTGTAGATGCAAATTGCATGAGTTTATGCTAACCTAGAACAAGGTGCGAAAAGGAGAAGGAATGCTTAACTCCTTTGATCCTGAAGTAGGACATGCACAATGAAGAAGAAACATGGCCAATGAAGAAGCTCATTAGGAAGAGGAACAAAATTTCTGAAACATATTCTACAATATGGAAGGAAAAGTGGACTAGCTGTTCACAGAGTATGATAAGGAACTTGGGTATGAGAAGAAGAATATTGATGATCATGGATCAAGAAATCAGGAAGGTGGTGGAGAAGGTCCTCATCCTTCTCATCACTCTCATAGAAATTCCAAACATACCTCTAAGAAACCATTCTTCAAGCTAGATGTGAAGTTCGATATCCCCATGTACAATGGGGAATGTAGTGAAGAAAAACTCAATAACTAGATCAGACAAATTGAGGTTTACTACCAAATCCATCAGATCAAATAAGATGAGGTGAAATTCTAGTTAGCATATCTTCGCCTGAGTGGCACTACTCTCATTTGGTGGGAGAGAAAGATATAGAAAGGAAACATGAAGTCAGGTAACCTTTTGTCCTCTTGGTCTAGTTTTATTTCTCCATAAGGACCAGTTCTACCCTCTAGGTTATAAGCAAAGGACACTTATGGATTGGAAATATTTAAGGCAAGGTAAGGGTGAAAATGTACAAAGCTTCATGGAGGAATTTCAGAAACAAGCACTGAATTTGGGCATCTCATTAGATGCACCCGAAATTGTAACTAAGTACATAGGTGCGCTACATAGTTACATCAGACACTCATTATTATTGTTCGAGCCTACTTCAATTGATACGGCCAATGTTAAAGCTATACATCTTTAAAGACAAGGCAAGAATGATCGAGATGACCAAACCAAGAATATGCCATTCAAACCTCAGCATGGAAAATTCCAGAAGAAAGGAATAGGGAAGGATAAGAAGGTTGTTGCTACCAAGAAGGGGGACAGAGCAACATCGTCAAGCACTCACTACAAGAAGGATGGGCATGATGAGGACCACTGCTGGAAGATACATCCAAAACTAAGACCAAAGAGATTCAGTGCAAAGGGGAAGCAGAAGATAGTGGCAACAACGCAGGACCCTGGATCAGATTCTTGTGATGAAACATTGAACACAACAATGGGTGCAAAAGGTACTCTTTCTATTAATGATAGTTCTGATTTGGTTGCAAGCACTAGTTATTTGAATGAGCCTGTGAGTCGTGAGTGAAAGAGAATTGAGTTGTTCGACATTAGAGTTGTCATAAAGAACACAAAGGTGAAAACTATGTTTGATTCAAGTTCCCAAGAAAACTTAATATCAGAGTCCTTAGTGAAAAGGCTAGGCCTCGAAACTAAACCTCATTCAAGTCCATACCTGCTTGGTTGGGTAAGTGATAAAGACAAATTGCAAGTCACCAAGTAGTGTAGGGCCAGATTTGTAATCGCTTCTAAATTAGTTGATGAGGTAGAGTTAGATGTAGTACCTTTGGACATCTGTGGAATCATCTTGGGAAGCCCATATTTATATGACAGGAAGGCTATTTTCTTTCGACATGAAAAGAAATACCACCTCACCAAGGATGGGGTGGAGTATATAGTCAGAGCTCATCACACAAAATTTAGTGCTAGCCTTGTCAGTGTAGGACAATTAAAGACTGGTTAATTCCAATAAAGGGTGCATGCTCATGGTAGTGAGGGTGAAAGAAGATGAGACGAATGATGCTTTGAGAGGTTGTGATCCTGATCATAAGAAGGAATTATTTGAAATTGTTTTGTGGTATGATGAATTGTTTCAAGAACTGAGAGGATTGCCCCTAAAAGGGAAATCCAACATGAGATCCATTTCCAGCAGGATTCCCCTTTACCAAATGTTGGCATGTACAGGATGGCTTCTATAGAGTTGGAGGAGATAAATAAACATGTGCAAGAACTGTTAAATTAGGAAGTCATTTGACCAGTTCTTCTCCTTGCAGCTCACGAATCCTGTTGGTGCCTAAGAAAGACGAAACATGGAGAATGTGCATGGACTATAGGGAAATGAATAAGATCACGGTGAAGAATTGGTACCCTCTCCCTCCCATTGATGAATTGTTAGATCAATTAAAAAATGTTTTTTTATTTTTCCAAGCTAGATTTTCGTAGTGGTTATCACCAAGTTAGAATCGCAGAGCCAGACATTTGGAAAACAACATTCAAAACCAAGCAGGGACTGTTCGAATGGATGGTGATGCCATTCAGACTATGCAACGCTGTAGCCACATTTATGAGGGTAATGAATGACTTATTTCAACCATTTCTTGATTATTTTGTTCTTATGTATCTGGATGATATTCTTGTGTATAGTAGGACTTGGGAGGAACATGTGTCACATAAAGAAAGTGCTTGATGTTCTGAAGAAAGAGAAATTATATTTGAAACTGTCAAAGTGTGAGTTTGGAAAGCCTTCTCTGGTTTATTTGGGCCATATTGTTGGTAATATGAAATTAAGGATAGATCCGTCTAAAGTGGAGGTGATAATGAAGTGGCTTGAGCCCACGAATGTCACAGAATTCTGAAGTTGTCTAGGTGCGGTGTAGTATTGGAGAAGGTTCATAGCGAACTTTTCCATTATCGCAGCCACCTTGCATGCCTTGACTAGTGTGAAGCAGGCCTTTCAGTGGGGAGGAAAACAATAGAAATCCTTTGACACACTAAAAGAGAATATCAGCATGGCCCTGGTGCTTGCCTTACTAGACCTTCAACAACCTTTCGAAATTGAAATAGATGCCAATGGATATGCCATGGATGTTGTATTGATGCGGTAAAGAAAACCTATTTGTTACCACTCAGAGACTTTCTCCCATGCTGTTGTGAATTATACTACATATGACCGAGAGTTGTACGCCTTGGTCCATAGTGTAAAGAAGTGGAAACACTATTTGATTAGCAAGGAGACCATCATCCACATGGATCATCAATCCTTGCAGTATCTTCAGTCACAGAACAAGCTTCAACATTCCCGTCACTTAAGATGGATTGGATTTCTCTAACAGTTTTATTTGGTAATAAAATATAAGAAGGGTGTCAGCAACAAAGTAGAATATATTCTTTCTCGCCCTCCTATTTTTGCATATGTAGTTTTGAAAAATGTTTTTTTGTTGCTAGAAAGTTATGCTGAACAGTATGCTAACGATAATGATTTTAAAGAAATATATGCAAAACTGACTCATGGATCGCAAAGTGGACAATTATTACTTGCAGCGAAATCTATTGTACCACCTTGGAAAATTGTGTATACCCAATATTGAAAGGGTTCATGTAATACAAGAGGCTCATACCTCTCTAGTGTTTGGTCATTTGCATTGAGAAAAATTTATGTCATTTGCAGAGGTTTTTGTTTTGGCCTCATATGAAAACAAATGTGTCTCGCTTTGTAAAGGGTTGTGTGTTGTTTTCTGTTTCAAATCCCTCTAATAGAAAACTTGGGCTCTACACACCACTCCCTATTCTGAGTCAACCATGGGAAAGTGTGTCCATGGACTTTGTAGGAGGCTTATCGATCTCTAGGAAAGGTCACGACTATTTGTATGTCGTTGTCGATAGGTTTAGTAAAATGTGTATTTTAATGACTTGTAAAAAGTGGTTCACTATTGAGTAGACTGCTTTTCTTTTCTTTCAGCATGTTTGGGTCCATTTTGGGTTGCCCACATCTATTGTGTTAGATTGAGACTCCCACTTTCTTGGGGAGTTTTGGACCAGCTTGTGGAGAATGATGGACACCAAGCTGAAAAGAAGTACAACATTTCATCCATTGACCGATGGACAAACAGAGTTTTTCAACCGCACTGTGGTACACTTGTTGTGAGGCTATTGTGGGAAACATCCCAAGTTATGGGATGAACAACTTCCTTATGTGCAACATGCATATAATCGAGCAGTACATTCATCTACATAGAGTTCACCGTTTGAGACATGTTTTGACTATCTATCCAGAGATCCCTTGGACATGGTATTTGGGAAAGAGGAAGATGAAAATGGACGATATGATAGGGACAAGGCATGAAGTTTCATTTACCGGATACAGTTAATTCATCAAGAAGTGCAAGATCAGTTGGAGAAGAGTCAAGCTCGGTATAAAGCTCGACAAGATAAGCACCGAGTTGACCATCCGTTTCTAGTCGAGGAGAAGGTATGGCTCCATATCAACAAAGATAGAATGAAGGGAGAAGGAAAGTATTGGGCGCGGGATCCCCCAAGGAAAATTCTGGGGCTTAAAACCTAGATTTTGACCAAATTTGATGTAAAGACTCCGCGTTTTGTGGTCACGGAGCACGAAGATTGTAAATGAGTCATAGGGTTGTCTGCCCTCATTTTTGTAATGTAATGTTGGCTTTAGAAATCTACCCATGGTCCACGGACCATGGGATTATATAAATAGAGCGAGGCTCTAAGTTGAAAAAGAGAAGAAGAGAATCAATGGGAAATAGATGAATAATTGAGTCTTATCTTAGTGTAGAGTTGAGTCTTTGGGTCGTAGAGTAGGAGAAGTCTCTGCAACTGAATGTGCAGAGGCCTAGTAGTCCATAGCTGAGTGCGCAGACCCCTACAGCTGAGTGCGCAGGGTGAGTCGAGTCTATAACCTTTGGAGAATTAATAAAGAGAATTTTTACATCATTTCTGTGTATCTTTTTCATGCATTGAATGTATCGATATAAATTGCATTTCTATTGTTTATATGTTGCGTGAACTTATATGAATGTGTTGATAAAGTGAATATAAGATTAAGTATCTATTTACGTGAAGATAACTAACTATTATAAGAAGATAAGTAAGATCCGTGGTATAACTTGGGGAAGTAGTGTAGATCGCTGCTAGGGCAGCGTAAAATCACCTCATCCCCTGGTTAGGGCTATGCGAGGGAAATTATAACAGATCGTGAAGGTCTCGTAGGTCAGGACAACGCGTGAAGTGACTTGCGTGAATGTATTCACAGTCTGACTAGACCGACCCCTCAAACATCTCAAGGGTGAGGAAACTTGGTTCTAGCATCCCCCCATACTGCTTCGGGTGAGACCTCAATCTGCGCTCCATGAACTGTTGCCGAGAGGGCTAGTAGAATAGTGATTTGTTTGGCTAATTAACTCTAAACCTAGGTCAGGCCCCCTCAAGCCAACAAATGGTTCTGTTGTTGGGAACGAAATCTACATAGAGATGTCCGATATCATATCATTGGAATCCAACTAAGAAGTAAATTGAAGGTTGGTTGGATAGAAGAATTCACGAGTTCACGCTGTAGGAGAATAGGAATCCGCGACTGACAAAAGAAGAGTGTTTTGATTGCTACCTATACATAGAGATCCATGAAATCTTCTTCACATATTTCCTTACTGAGTTGTACGAGAGGATCGCGAAGCTAGTAGATAGCCAAGGAAGGTGGAAACTCAAAAATCCTATTGTGTGGACTCCAGAGTTGGTGTGTAGATTGGAAGCATCGGAGGATAAGATTGTGTGTGGTGTTGATCACTGGCTCGATCAAATTATAGGAGGATTCATTACTGAGTTCGCTGTACATACTTCAGTCATCTATAGTGAGGTAGAGCGACGCTTTCTTAAAGTACCACGAGGTAAGTATGTAAAGTCTTTGAATACTTGGATTAAAATGCTATTGTGTGAAAATAGGTTTATGCAATTACCTTGATGTTCGAAGCTACACGAAATAGAAAAACCTATAGAAAGGAAGGAAGTAAGGGACCAGAGAATAGCCCTTTAATTTCACCTCCACGAGGGGACGAGGAAGAGCTCGTGAAGGTCTCACTACGAAGTGTGATCAATTTTATAAGGCTTAGGATTCCACTCATACCATCCCCACCCATGACGCCACCAGCTTCACCGCCTTCACCTCCATCTTTTCCTGTACCTCCTCTGTCACCACCACGAGTCAATATGGGAAGTGCGATAAAGTTACCTGTGTTCAAGGGAGTAGGAAATGAAGATTTGAACCAATTTTGGTTCGTGATAAGAGCCATATGGGAAGCGCAGGGAGTTAAAAATGATAATATAAAGAAAGTGATGTTGGTCAGCGCTCTGTAGGATCACACGCTGACCTGGTATACTAAGAATTCTAATGACAATCCGAATGCAGGAATCATGGATATGCAAATTGCGCTAAACAGAGAATTTAGTAGGCCGAAGTTATAAGTGTAGTCGATCATTAGATTCAAAGAGATCACAATGCTACCAAGCAAGACTGCTTGGGAGCTGGATCAGAGATTGAACTGTATGATTCACAAAGCTAATATGACTTTGACGGATGGACAACACCACAAATGGTTTGTAGCATTGCTAACACTGCATTTGAGGAACGCGTTGTCACAACAGAGGTTAACGACTCAGGAATTGGCGTTGGAAATTGCGATGAGGCTACATGAAACCTCGATGCAGGATCCTAACTTGGGAGTTCAGCAGATCCACGCGTAGTTGAAAAACTTATGCCTTGAGATGTAGAGTCTGAAATAGGACAGGGCAGCTTGACTAGAAGTGCACGAAGAGGTGTGGTGCATAAAATGAAAGGGTAGGGGTCATGATAAGGACCACTTCCTTGTGTTTGTGAATTACTTCGCAGGAGGAGGATCGATTCCATTAAGGCCGGAAGCGCAAGTAGGACCTAGCACGACACTTGCTTTGTGGTGCGTGATTTGTCAAATAGGAGGAAAGCATGATATAGACAACTGCCATTTGTTACAGAAGTATATGCAGAATTCACAACAATTGTTCTGTAACTTTTGTAGATCAGTAGGACACGATGAGCGCACTTGTAGAAGCTATGAGCTAATGATGGATAGAACTCCCACCTATAGAGTTCAGGCCGAAATGCGACCCCTAGACCAGAACGCAAGAGTGGCATGAACTAGATTTTAGGGGTGCGGATGAAGCCGAGGTGGAGGAGGACCTAGAAGAAGTCATAGAGAGCTAATATGCTACAATTGTGGAGGTCTAGGCTATTATTCCCATGATTGTATGAATCCAATGCATCCATCATGTCTGTATTGTACCTTGTTTGATCATGAGATGGAAGATTTTCCTACGCTAATAGCTAGGATATGTAACAATGGAGCACTACTGCCTCCCCCAACTCAGGACCTGTAGATGATGAGGTTTGAGCTACGTGAGGAAGATCGAAATGTGAACATTGTGCTCCAAAGTGGAATCGCGATGGGAGATGATAAAGGAAAACAACTCAAAGATAGTACTTGGGTTCGTAAGGCTCCAATTAAAGAAGTAGAGTTTGATTTAGAGCGTGCTAAGGAGACCTTCATGGAAGCTAAGAAGAGCTTCGTTGATGCCTCCACTTCAGGAAGTAAAGATAGACTGGAGTCGGAAATGGACCCATCTATGCTGATGTCATTCCTGGAAACATGCATGAAGCTACTACATGATAATAAGGCTGTAAAAGGATTACAGGAACTCATTAACAGATGCGCTGAGACCACGCGTAGTCCGAAAGATTGGAAAACACAAGACTAGGATAGGGATAGAAATGAGGCTAACCGCGCAGATTGGAGAATATGAGATGGACCAAGTAATTCTAGACATAGGATCAGATGCGAACATTCTATTGAAGCATACATGGGAGTGCATGGAGAGGCTATGCTACAATGGTATCCTATTTAATTGCAAATGGTAAACCAGTAGAAGATAATACACATGGGATGATTGTAGGGAATCATCGTGGATATTGAAGGAGAGAGCGCGCTAGCAGGAATTGATTTGGACAACAATCCCTACCCCACGCTCTTAGGAATTGATTGGGCCACTGACATGAACGGGGTGATTAATCTAAAGAAGTGCAAGATTGTTTTTTAGAGGAAGTCTTCGTGCGTAGTTATACCCTTGGACCCTGCGGAAGGATCATGCTACACAGAGCCGGTGTGCAACTATGAAAGCGATGATGATTTGGACTACATCTACAAGATAACCGCGCCAGAGCAAGACAAGGTAAATCCCACTTTGGATAGACAGATCTCATGGGAGCACGAAAGCTCCTGTACGTCAAATTCTGATGAAGAGATAGAGCGATGGCAGAATCAGTTACACGAGGTAACCACACTGAATTGTAATATGATGACAATATTGTTGCACTATGTATGGACAGAAGTAAGGGATCTACTTACTTATGATGGGTTAAGTGAGGTAGATACTTTCCTAGATAAGTTTGAAAGGGTGTTATGAAACCAGCTCACAAAAAGATAGAAAAGATAGTTGAACACCTTAGAATTCAGCCTCTTTGAGGGGGAAACCTCCTTTACATTACACAAATGAACAATTCTTTGATGATTCAAATGACA
>APFE030613410.1:0-19172 GCA_000404065.3 Pinus taeda | reverse complement strand
GAAGAGGAGGCAGATTCCTAATTGCTTAAACCTTTGAGGGATAAAGATGAATCCTAACCTGGGAAAGAATGAAGCATAACAATCATCAGGTTTGTACAAAAAAAAAAAATTGTGTGGATTAAGACATATTTTTTAATAACAACATCGAAGAAAAAATTCTCCAAGGTGTTCAAGATAACTCTCATGAAACAGAGAACGGGTAGTAAGGTAATCAAGATAGACTTCAACAATGTGTTTGATATCATGAAATGCATAAGAAATGGCCCTTTCGAAAATAGCACTAGCGCTTTTGAGGTGAAAGGGAAGTTTATGATAAAATAATGTACCCTGTGGGAAGATAAAAGCAATTTTATGTTGGTCTTCAGGTTGGATTTCCATCTCGTTATAGTTAGAAAAACCATCTAAAAAAGAGAAGATAGAAATACCAATAGATGCATCAAGAATCCAGTCAATGAAATGTGTAGCGAAATTTTCTTTCAGAGACACCAGGTTCATCCCATGGTAATTAAAAAAAATTGAATATTTCCTTATTTCTTATCAATCGGAAAGTGATTAGAGACACTTTTCATCAACGGCACAGGATAGATAAAACCAACATCAAGAAGCTTTTGAATTTCAACTTTAATAGAGGCATCCTTACATGGGTTGACTGGTTGAAGTTTCTGCTAAAAATTCTTAGCTCCAAGATAAGTCTTAGTTGCACGTTGTATGATTTTTGGATCAATTGCAAGAATTTTGTCATCGGAATAAGCAAAAACATCGTGAAATTCTTTGAAAAGGTTAGTATAAGTGTCAATCTCAGAGGAGCGTAATCGTCCCCAACCAAGATATTTTCCATAACACCTAGTTTCATGGAAATATTGATAGGAATAATAGCAAAGATATTAGCCAACTTCCCTTTAGAAGAAATAGAAAAAATCCATGTGAAGATCAGGGAAACATTGGCATTACTAGAGAAAACTACGATTTCACTAGATGCATCCAAACTCTCTACATGGGGAAAGAAGGAAGATCGATGATGAAGAGCTCCCCAAGGACAGCCAGAAATCGACATGAATCCTACAGTAGATTCATATGATGGTAATGATAAGCGTAGGAAGTCACAAGAGAGGGGATAGTCAATGGCCCAAGCAGGCATAGGGTAATTGTCAAGTGCTACCAAAATGGCATCACCAGAATCATAAGATGTGAAGGCTAGCTGGATAACTTGATAAGAAAGTTCCACTGGAATTAAAGTAATATGGTCACCATATTTATCAACATCAGATTTAGATGGCACCACAAGGGATCATCAAAAATTTTGGATCAAAATGTACAAGAAGAGATCATTTGGACACAAGGAATGATAGAGGTGGAAGGAGTTATAGGCAGGGGTAATTGGGGAAAAACTCCCATAAGGGCTGAAATTTGAAATATTCCTTCTCCAACACTATGGAATTGATGAGGGTTATATCCCACGACTGGTACTGAATTCCATGTAGTGGATATTTAGGCCGATGGCATGTAATAGTCAAGCTACCAGATAATGAAAATCTTGACTTCACGAGGGAAGAAAAGAAAATGGAATACAAAGGATACAACAATGGTCATGTCATATAACCAACTACAACTAAGGAGTAGGTTGTAATCCAAAGTGGTTTCGATGAATTCAACATCGACATATACATTTTGTCCCCCTAATTGTATGTCAAACTTGGGAAGAATCCCCTTATGTATAAGATTATTCCCATCAAAGGCATGAAGAGTTGCATTGGACATTGTGAGCATCGAAGAGCTGGGAGCCTTCGAGTAGGATGCTAATATGACAAAAGTTGAAGACACTTCATCCACAAAAGTACGATGAATATTCTTATGGAAAATACGCATAGTAATATGAAAGGTGATCCGATGGAAAATTTGAAAGACATCCTTATCAAAAATGAAATAAATGAGGTTCGAGTCAGCAGGATTGAATCTAGCAATTGTAGACAAGAAGGCCTTGAACTATTGAGGAAAATTTTGCAAAAACCTCGAGGGAAGGCAGTGTATAAGGAGCCTAGGAAAGATATTAAACAATACTATAGTGTTGATCAGCCTAGGTAGAAGGATTATCCATCATCTTATGAATGAGACCCTTGGGGGGCAAGAAACAGGGTCCATAGGCTTATCTAACATGAGAGGTCCAATGGAAGTAGCTAGAGCAGGTGAGTCCTTGAAAGAAGAGATCGACTTAGGAAAATCATATGACTTAGATCACATTGTAACATTAATTCCATTTTTGCACATAAAGATGGACAAACTGTTGGTAGGATTGAAAAACAGCCCCTCATTGCCCCCTTGTAAAGGTGGAGGAGGTTGGACAACCATTTGTTGTTGTGGTTGTGAAGGAAATGGATGCGTTAAAACAATAGGGTGTTGGGTAGATTGTAGTGGTGCAAGGAGCATATGAAATTAATCCATCCAAGGGAATTCATAAGTAAGTGTTCACCTTGAAAATTTTTACAAGAGAATTTAATCTTTCGATGATGTTCGCTAGTGCCCCCTTCATGATTTTGAGGGTTTGGTTGAGTTTTTTGAGCAGTTTGATTTTTTTGTTTATTCTTCTTATTATTTTTAACACAAGTGTTTTTGTTATTCTTAGGTAATTGGACTTCACTATAAGAACATTGTTGGACTACTCAGAAAAATTTTCTTTAGTAGAGCTAGACACATTTGCTAGGACTTGCAATGTAACGATCAAGTGCACAAGTTGAGTAGAAATTTGGCTCACTGAATAAGAAACGGACCAAGAAAACCATTAGTATGTGGGCTAGGAGTATATTTTGGTGGTTCAATGGAAGGCCTAGGAGCATTATGCATACTTCACAAAGTGTGCTTGATTGTGAATAAATGAAATCTAGTTGTTGGGAAATAGAAATAGCTTTCTCCTAAGTGATAGCCCTAAACATGGACACATGTTTGGAAATATGAAGTCTTAAGGATCAAATGAACTATATATGGAAAATCTCATCAGGAAGCTTGGCTCTCACCAACCTCTTGCGAATATGCCACTCGTGAATATGATCATAAATCAGTGTGGCATCACCTTATTTAAAGTTTGACAAGAGATCAGAATTGATATTGTACTGTGTAGGCAACTAAAAGTGTGTCAAAAAGGTTTGACCTAATGTCGAAAATTCAGTGTAGGATGTTGTGTCCAATTTAATGTACCATTTCGCAACATCCCCAGTCAAAGTTCATTGTAACAAGCAAAGTTTAATAGAATCGTCTACTAAAGAGTTAGATGAACACCACATGTGATAAGTGGTAATGCGAGTAGATGGATTCTCCCTACGATTTCCTTCAAATTTGGGTATGTCGAAGGGAAATATTACGGGCATAGGTGGCCATAAGGGATCATGATTAATGGTTTCGTTGGTCAAATTAGTCAAATATGGTAAACTAAGAAAAGACAGAAATGGATTACAAAGTTGAATAAATGGGTCATAAGAAAGCGAAGTACCTGACCAACCTTGAGGTCCCCCCATATAAGGCTTGTGATGTAACAATTGTTGACCTTGGCAATGATTTATCCCAGCATATAAGGCATGTGGGCTAGCATAATTGGTAAAAGGAGTTTCCCCCTAGGGTAAGTGCCCCTAGATAATCATGTATCCTCGAGAGCATCATTGCTAATAGAGTTGTAATCAGGAGGAGAGAATTGACTTGTCTAAGTGGGAGCACCCACATAAGGAGGATGAATAATAGAGGCAATAGTACTAGAACCAGGGTTTCCCCCTGGTAAATTAGCCATTCTAGAAAAAGTGTTGGAAGGTAGCACCCCTCCAAATAATGGACTATATCAGGCTTGTGACTTAATAGAAGTGACATTGTGCCCCAGTTAGCTAGGAGAAACTGATGAGCCCCCCTACATATTTCCAGAAGTTATAACACCTAATTGGGGAACATGAATCATTGGTTGAAGAAAGCTAAGTGAAAATAGTATTGAACCCACCAAAGGACTAATATGAATATCCATTGTCGACATAGATGACGTATTAGGAATGGAAAAATCCAAGAAATTTGTGGGAGATATAGATGAAATTGGTGGGATAACCTAAGAATATGTGAGAGGTGTAGATGGAGAAGTAGGTATGGCCCCACTAAGAGGCGGCAATGATGACATGGAAGCTAATACTGTCGAAGTAGAGGGTAAGGATGACCCAAATTCCACCATATGATAAATCAATGACAAAGGAATTTGAGTATAGGTGGGTGTGGAACCATTAGGATTCATCTGAACTAACTCAATTCCCAAAGGATCTATCCATGGTGGATTAGCAAGACCAGTAAAATCGTCTACCAAAGTTTTGATGGAAATAAAATCACTATCAGAAGAATCACATAAGGACTCCAAAAATATGGGTTGGTTAGGGCCTTCAACATTGACATGCACTCTCCATGTAGGAGTAGAAAGTCCAACACATTTAGGAGGAAAGCCATGTATACAACCCCACTAATGGCGAATAAATTTAGCCAAAGTGAAAAATTATAAATTAACACAATTATTTTAGTGTGAACACCCTAGGGCCAAGACTACTCACTCGGACCAAACAACACTGACTAGCAACATCCTAAAAGCTATTCACACTAAGACGAAAATACACAGAAGTTGGTAGTGGGATAGTTATACTAGCGACCTACTTCCCAGTCCTTTTAGCTCTGATCTCAGTGCAAGTTCCCTTACTAGTCCCGGGGCACCCTTTTAAAGGACTAAGAGAGTATGCATAATATATTTCCAAAATACAGAGAAGACTAACCCGACCTTGCAACTATGTATGAGCCCTAAAACATAGGCCACTATGGTTACCACTAACAATAAAATGTCCTAGGGGGATAGCCATAGGCCAAATTCACACATAAGCACAGGACACTTAACCTAGAGAGCTAAGACCGAAACCCCTTGAGAGTTTCCTCCCAAGTGGCCCCCAAGTGTTATAGAAAAATGTGAATAACATCTTTCGTAATACGTGCAAGTTCCATAGTATCACGTCGCCCAAAACTAAGAGAAATGGGGTATGTCACCTTGCCTAGCCAAAGTGTGACCTCATGCTTGACCCTCTTGTTAGAAGGGCTTCCAAGGCTGTACTACTGCAAGTGGATTTCATCTTCCTGCTGCAAGATGCTAAGTTTATTTTGTAGCCTTGGAGTGGTTAACTGACACATCTATCACTAAGACCATAGCCTAATCAAATTTTGGTGTACTACCAGTAAAAGAAAAAGACGAGTCTACTTGATTTTATCAGCACGTTAATTTTAAGTGGTTGTTCTTTATAAAGTCGGGATGTGGCATGAAAATTAGATGGTGGGAATGACTCTTGTTAGTAACCTTGCTACATATATATGCATATTATTCTTTTCACTTCAACGAATTATAACTACAGGAGGGTAAGAGTTTTTCTGCAACACACCAATGCTTATGATGTTGCACCTCTCACTAAATTCTTAAATGTAAACACTTCAAAAATGTCATAGCACTTCAAAAGTGTCAAAGAACAATAAGCACTTCAAAACCATCAAAGCAAGGAAAAAAAGCCAAAGAAGAAAACACACTCAAGCGATCAAAAATAAATCCAAAAGTGCAAAAGGAAGGCAATGTCAATCAGCTAGGGCTATATCACAATGGCTCAACAAAGGCCAATGTTCTGCAAAGGTCAAAACCAAACCCTAGAGGTAGGAAGGCCTAAAAAAGATCATGCGAGAGTGATAAAAAGTGATGGAAAACATGCACATGAACTTTTCTAGATGAAAACTACAAAAATAATAACAATGCCACCAATTGTGACAAAAATAAATAAGAAAATAAATAGATCACTTAGAAATAACTGCACAAACCACATAAAGGCCAAAATGATCTAAAAGTAGAATATGAAACATGTCTAATTACACATTGAAAGAAGTCAAACAAATCTGAAAATGATATTTAGAGCCAAAAGTCATGCCTCAACCAAAGCACAAAGAGATCTTGAAGAAAAACTTACAACACAAAAGTGAAGGAAGACCTGAAACACGCTAATCATAAATGGATTAGAGTAGACATAAACCAAAATCTAACTAGCAACAAAAAATAATAGACACTACAAATATTCAATAGAAAAGAAAAAGGATAAGAGAAACAAATCTTGAAACAAGCCATTTTTTTTCTAAAACAAAGCAAATCCAAGTCAATGAAATCAGACACCAGAAGATAGGTTTGGGCCAAAACCAGTATACACACAAAAATCCAACTAAGATCCAAACTAGAGAAACAAATTTTAGAGGATAAATTTCAAATTTTCGGGGCAAGAAGTTAAGTTGCAGGGATCAACCATGCAGTCAAAGACTAGTCGCTTGCATGAAAGGGAAATCCAGCGGCCAAAACATTACAGTAGCTGAGATGCAGTTTTGTGCCAGTGATTGGAGGAAAAAATACAAATTATTGAAAATTGATGCATAAATAGAGAAAAATATTGAATATTATGGCAATTAAGCCATGAAAACAATCATAAAGAGTAGGAAAAATTTCGGGAAGCTTGGAAAACTGGAATAGGAGAGAAATGGTAAAAACCCAAGATGAATCAGACAAAAGGAAAGAATGCTTCAGATATGAATTCGTGGCTTTTTCTCCTGATCCTTGTTTTTACATCTGAGCATTGTCATAATGTATTCCATCCATTAGCTTTTCTTCTGACCTCATACATTAGGGGGCATATGTTATCAACATATAAAGTAATTGTTTTGGGGGTTTTTGGTTTTAATTTTGGAAGACCAATGAATGAAGACAAATGTAGAACTGAAGTAATTAATCCTTTAGGTTTTAATACTTCAACAAAGGGCTACTTTGAAGCATTACACAGTGATATAGATAAAAAATAGTGGTGAGTAGAAGACAACAAAAAATATGATTATCATAGTTTCCAGACTATAAAACCGAATAATCATAAGTTGGAAAACCTTCTAAACTACGTTCCAAAGGTTCAAGGCGTTATACTTAATGCTTACACAAGATGCTGATGATTTATTAATTAGAGGGGATTAGCTACACAAACAGTTGCATTAATCCATTCTCTTAATAAATGATAACTTCATAAGCTTATATGAATCAATTGAAACTCTAATTGTTCCTACCTAAATATTTCTATAAGTCATAAGCATATGAAGAAAAATATGATGATTGAAAACTGGAAAAAATTACAAGATAACAAAAAACTATGTAAAACCAGATTTAAAATCCTTTGCTTTGTATTAAGGTTCCACAAAAACTAAGTACGTCAAGTGTCTACAAATGCTTCCTTCAAAGGTCACTTCGAGGTTCAAAGTACTATAAATAGTGACAAATTTACATGTAATGGACTATGAATCTTGAAACCCTTTACAACTCGAGAAGAGAGTTATTTATACAATAATGGAACTAGGAAAATATCCTAAAACTAATTAAGATTTATTCTAGGAAAGGAAGAGATCTTCATGCATAAGTTAGGGGCAGCTATTGAACTACTTCTTGTTTTTCCTTTTATTTAAGTCGTGATGGTTTTGTTTGTCTGATATTTTTCCCTTTTGGCTGATCAATTGTTGGTATCCTTCACACTGGCAAATTGCTTCATTTAACCTTTTTATCTGATAATCCTTTAAACTCTGTTTAATATGCTTTGACCTAGCTGAGTGACCTTTACTGTGACCTTTTCTACCTTTACTGCTCATTCCAGTTTTATTACTGTGTTTTTCAACAATAAAATCCTCATATTTGTCTTCCACCTATTACACATGATTTTTGTTTACAAAACCTGGAACAACAACCTTTACCTGCAAAACACGCAAACTTATTAAGAAAAACATAGGTGATTGAAGGTCTTCAATGGCTCTGATAAGCTTGAAAGTCTATGAGAAGGATTTCAGCTGGTAGCAGAGGGTGAAACCATGGTTTAATGGCCACAGAGGTATTATGGAGGCTATGCTATGTAAAATAGGCAAAACAGAGCAAAAATGGCTTTTATGCATTTAATGGAGAAATAGTTAACTTTTTAACTATCGGGTGAAGGTGAACAATAGTCAAGTGAAAAAGGAATACAGAGGGATTAATCATGGTAGGAATAGCTTAATTATTGGTTAAAACAGAGATTAGAAGTTTAAATGAAGTTTCGGGTCATTTCTTCATTTAAATGGAAAAACAATGTAACACAGAAATCCTTTGCAAAATGCATATGGGCAGACTTTAAATTTTATGAATGCGGGTGGATAGTGGCATTGGGTTTGGGATAATATTGCATATTGCAGTTGAAACTAGGCGGGGAGAGGCCTATCAAAAAAGGAATGTGATAAGGGGAAGATGTGATATGGTGGTGAATTGTGATACATAACTGTGTCAGGTCCGGGTCTATCGCAATCAGAGATCGGATATTGAAAAGGTGAGGGATGTATACATTGGACGGGATGTGCGATGAGGCCACATGTGATATGGAGGTAATATGTAATATATATATGTGTCGGGTCCAGACTTCCATATCGCAGTCAGGGATCACAGTACACGGAGGGTTATGCTGTAAGCGGGACTGCGATGGAGGGCGGATACGATATGGTAATAAGTTATGAAATATATAACATCGGGCTTGAATCATTCATCGCATATCGCAATGCAGGGGTGTATGCATGTTTAAAGGGTTTTGCAATTCCGTTGATGCAGTATTTGTATGAAATACATAGTTTTGTTATAAAACTAAGGGCTTCGGGCTATTATATAAAAGGAGTTAATATATACGGGAAGGGAACTTTTTCAAGGGTTTATTACATTAAGTTAATGTTAATATGAAAATATAGTGGAAAAGAGGACTAACACTAAGTATAATTCTTTTTATGAGCTTTTTCTTTTCATATATGCATTAATACATAGGGAAAACATCATTCGGTGAGTTTTTCCGGAGAAAATGGGATTTTACGTGGTAAAAATAAATTTACATGTAAAAAGGGATTTTTTTCATAGTAAAATGGATTTTACATGGTATTTTTTACTTTTCCTAGCTAAAAAGGGTTTTTACCTTAAGAAAAGGGATTTTATGGAAATGAATGAATATGAATGTATGAATGGAAAATTAGTAAATATATGAATGAATGGAGATGAATGGGAAGTTAATTACTTGATCAAGTAGATCTTCATTTGCCTTGTATAATTGCCTCATGAGCATAGAAATATGATAAATATTCATTTTTTCCAATCAACCATTAAAATTCTGCAACCTTTCTCTACCTACCCTTTTCTTATCCTATCATTTTTTATTCACTTAATCAGTGCATTTAAGCTAGCAAACCCTTCTCCATTCTTTTTACTTAACAAAAAAAGGTATCTAATTCTACCCTTATAACCTCCAAGGGCTCAGATTAAACTGATGAGCACCTTATTATTCTCTACCTAAATACTGATCTGCCAATATTAAACAGTTTGTTCAGATCTTTATTCACTAACTATACCATCAAATTTAAAGCATGAAACAGTCAAGATTAAACTATTTGACTGTCATGGGTTGTGGCATTTAGACTTGCTCACTTTTAAAGTTTATTTGTTTTATTTCTACCTAACATTTTCTTTTTGCCTTGATCTTTTATAGGATCTACTTAAAATTTTCTTTGATATGGACATCATTATCAAGAGTTATTTTTCAATTAAAATTTTATTCACTATTGTTATGTCCATATCCTAACATAACATTTTTTCAAATATTCTATCTTATCAAAACCAAAAAATGTTACAACATTGGCTCCATCTGGGGACTGCTTTCTCCTGTAGAATGTAGATAACCTGCATATCCGTGCACCTTCTCGTTGGGCTATGGAGTATTTTCTGTAAGAAAAATCACAATAACATCTTGGGAAGGAAAAGAAAACTGGAGTATTTACAATGAAAACTATTTCAAATTCTCAGTACTGAATGTAATGTTTAAGAAACCTTCCATTTACAGGATAAGTGGAATATAGTCCCTCAAGATTATGTAGCAAAAAAGTGTTATTACCCTTTACTTCAACAATTTCTAATGGTCCAAACCATAGATTGCCAAATTTGCCATGCTTTCCTTTCTCTTCTCTCCTGGCATCCCATCTTAAAATTAGATCACCTTCCGTAAAGTCCCTTTCCCTGGCTCTTCTATCAAATAGGGCATCCATATTATTCTAATATTTCTACAATTTGTATTAAAGTTCATCTATGTTGTCATTAAGTTCAATAATCTGATTTATTCTTCTAGAAAAACCATCAAGTTCAGAATTGCATCCTGAAGAAATTTTAAAACTAGGAAGGCCAAATTGGTAGGGAAGATTGCATCTCTACCACACACTGATTGAAATGGAGATTTTCCAGTTGATCTCTTTGGAGTAATTCTCTTTGCCCATACTACATAAATCAAATGTGAATCCCAACTCTTCTTATGATCAGCTAGTGTCTTTTTTATTACCTTTACCAAACTCTTCTTTGATGATTCTGCAAGGCCATTACCTTGAGGGTAGTATGGAGTTGAATGATGTAACATAATCTAATATTTCTGGCAAAAGTTAATCAATTTAAGACTAGAAAAGGTTGTTGCATTATCAGTGACAATCTGAGTTCGACAACCAAATCTAGACAAGATATTTTCCTCAATAAACATAATTACTATTGCATCAGTAGAATTTTTGATTGGAATGGCTTCTACCAATTTAGTAAAGTAATTCATTGCAGTTAAGGTCCATCTATGCTGATTACTTGAATTGGGGTGAATCTCTCCAATAAAATCTAATCCCCATTGACAAAAAGGTTCTGAAACAATTGATGGAACAAGTGGAAGAGCTGCTAATTTTTGTTTGCCAGCAAATATTTGACATGGAACACAACCTCTGACCTTTTTCCCTACCTACAATAACAATGTGGGCCAATAAAATCCTCCCCTTAGAATCTTGTATGTTGTTGCTCTCCAAGCATACTGTCCCCCACAAAATCCTATATGAAACTGATCAACGATGTCTTCAGTTTCTAATTCTGTTAAACATAATAAAAAAATGTTAAGTGGATCTTTCTAGTATAAATTTTCTTTTATAATGTAGTACTTGATTGATTTTAACTTGAGGGTTTTACACTGGGTTTTGGAGAATGATGCTTGACAGTCAAAATGGATCAATAAATTTACAATATCTTGATACGAGTTTGACAACAAGAATTTCTCATCAACGTGTATAGGATTGGTCTGCTCTGAAGGTGGAGGTTCTTGTGGATTCTCCCCCATTGGATGAAGGGAAGGTTCTTTTGAATTCTCCCCTTCTGCAAGGACAAAAGGTTTTGGTGTATTCTTCCCTTGTATTTGAAAGGAAGTTCTTGTGGATTCTTCCCTTGTATTTCTAAAATAGAATTGATTCCAAGAACTTTGCAGTTGGATTCAACTAGAAGCTTAGTTAATACTTGACCTTTTACTAGCTTGGTAGTCTTGACAGTTAGATCAAACTCCAAAATTTGAGTGATCCATCTACCTCTCTTCCCAGCAGTGTCTAGTTGGGTTAAGACATTTTTCACAACACTATTAAGGACATAAGAAGTAATAGGTGAATGTAAGACATACATTACGAATGATTTTAGGGCTTGAATAAGGGCATAGGCTTGCTTCTCAATGATCTCATACTTCAGCTCAGCATCTCTCATAACCTTGCTGAAAAAGGCTATGGGTTGGTCATGGGAATCTTCATTTTTCTATAATAAAACAACAGCAAGGGTTGTTTCAGAGGCAAAAGATAAAATACTAGATGGCTTAGTATAATCAGGGATGGCTAAGGTGGGAGCTTCAGAGATAACCTTTTTTATTTGCTCAAATTCATGCCTAGAAGTGGGAGTCCATTTGACTTCATGGTCCTTTCGGAGCATGTCAGTTATGTCTTTTACAATCTCTGCATAATTTGGAATAAACCTCCTTAAAAAATTAATCTTGCCTAGAAAAGCATGAATCTCTTTCTTGTTTCTAGGAAAGCTCAATGTTTTAATGGCAGATACTCATTTGGGGTCTCCTTCCTTTGAAATGATATGGCCCAACAATTTTCCTTCTTTGATAGCAAACAATGACTTCTTTGGGTTCAATGATATCCAAATTTTCTATACTTGTCAAAAACTTCCATCAAGTGCTTTAAATGTTTCTGATCAGATTTAGAAAAAATAGTTATGTCATCAAGATAAATAACCACAAATTTATCTACGTGACCCATGAAAGTGATGTCCATATCTCTCTGAAATGTTGCTCCAGCATTGGTTAAGCCAAATGGCATCCTTACGTACATGAATGTACTCCAGGGTGTAGTAAAATTTGTTTTCTCTCTGTCTGCTATATCAACATTCACCTGATTATAGCCTGAAAAACCATCAAGCATAGAAATTCTTTGTGCTCCTAAAACCATTTGCAATAACTAGTCCATTTTGGGTGAAGGATAATTATATTTTAATGATGCCTTGTTCAAATTTCTAAAATCCACACAGAGTTTTATTTCTCCATTTTTCTTTCTAACAGGAACTAGATTTGCAACCCAATTAGAATATCTAAGAGGGAGGATGATATGGGCATCTAAAATTTTCTTAATCTCTCTTTCTACAGTTGGTAAAAGAGATGGATTGATCCTTCTAATCTTTTGTTGATACGGTTTTGCTTCTGGCTTCAGAGGATCTTGTGTTGTATTAAAGACGTATTATAGGTCTTTAAATCAATGTAAGTCCAGGAAAAAACATCCTTATGATTTTGTAGTAATTTAAAATACCGAGCTTTGATTTCTGGGTCTAGAGATGCAAATAATTTGATGCTTTTAATATCTTCATCAGTTCCAATGTTAATATCTTCTACGTCATCTTCTGAAGAAATGGACTATGGGTTTATGAAAACAACATTTTGATGAAGTAATTTTTCTAAAGGAATGAGTCCCTTTGGAATAAAATTATTTGATAATTGAATAATGTCATGACTAGTAATCTAGGCTTTAAAATTTGTAGTATCATTCTCTATTGTGTTTTCATTTGTTTAAGTTTTGTCATAATCAATTCACAGAAATGAAAAATCATCTATTACCTGCAAAAATGATTTCAATTGTTCATCGTCTTCAAATATTTTCCAATGTTTCAAGTTATCTGGGATAGATGGCCTGTATTTGACTTGAATTTGATAGAGTACATCAGTATGATCAAGAATTTTAAAAGCACTGGCAGAGATAGCTAAGGCATCTGCATGAAAATTTTGATCTCTAGGAATGTAAGTCAAACTAAAAGCATCAAAAATATTTTCAACTAAATCCCATACCTCATTTTGGTAGGGCTTAAGTCTAGGATGCTTGGTCTAGCAAACATTCTTTACTTGCTTAAAAATAAGTTTAGAATCGGTAAAAACACTTAAGTTCTAAACTTTTAAGCTTTTGGCTAAATTCAATCCTAAAAGAAAAGCTTCATATTCAACAACATTATTGGTAACTTCGAAGTCAAATTTACATGATTGGGTTATATTTTCTTTTTCAGGTGAAATTAAAAATACTCCAGCTCCTGCCCCATCTTTTGTGCAAGAGCCATCAAAGAATAGTTTCCAAATATCTGTTCGGTTTGGTTCAAAACTTTCAACTACCTCTTCAATTTTGGCTTCAGTTTTCTCTTGTTTTGAAGTGTGTTGAAAACAACCAAAGTCTTGATATATTGCATAAATTGGATGTTTCCTTGGTTGGTCATCTTTACAAACAATATGTATAAATCTTACCTCTATATATAATCTTAACTTCTCTCCTCCATAAAAATGAATAGTAGCATATGACATGTCCATCTGTATAGTTCCCCCTAGTTTGGCACAACAAGACCTAGAAAGGAGCATTCCAAACTTGGCAGGGATATCCATGACAAAAATATGAAGTACTACACTTTTCCCTAGAATTTTGGCAAGAGTAGCCACTAGAGCCTTGATCAATCTTGAACAGGGTACCCTTTTAGAATCAAAGGTGTACAGGTCATGGTAGGATTGAGTGATGTCAAGTTTCAAATGGTACATGCTAGATTTTGGCATAATATTGTGTGATTCTCCTAAATCAAGAATATAATTGTATAACATGGAGTCATTTGTTTGAAGAGTTACATAGAAAGGAGGCACTATCTCATTAATCATGTCTAAACTAGGGCCAAAAACTATTGCCTTGTTTTCATCTTGTAGACATATGACATCTCCTTCTGCCTCAACTAAGGTATTTTGAATCCATTTTGTCACTTGGCTTTTGTAACCAGGGTTCTTAGAAATTTCTAACAGTGGAATTGGGATCTTAACCCTCTCTAATTCTTTTTCAACATTAAATGCAGTCAAAATTTTTTTACCAGCTTCAACAGTATCAATTGATTGATCTAATGGCTGAATAAGAGCGGTTTGAGCTTCAATAGTTTTGGTACATGGTCCAATTATTGGACTTTCCTTTGGAGGTCTCCCAGGACCAGGCCTAGGCCTAAGATCATACCTTTTGTTTAATTCTACAATTAAAATTTCAAAAAAAGCATGATATTTAGATACCTGTGCAGCTTCCTGTTCTTCTTGAACTTGATTATGTTGTGAGAGGGGAATGATGGTTGTTTGATTGGAAGAAGAAGAATCCATACTATTAATATCTTCAGTAATTGTCATAGTATTATCATCAAGTTGTTGGTCATCTATCAATAGAGGAGTAGGAATCTATTGATCATTGCTAGGTCTTTGAAGAATTTGTAGTGGTGGATTTCTTTTATGCTGGACTTGATTTTGATTTTGGCATCTATCAACTGTTTGTTGTATTGTTCTAGGTTGAGTCCAAATATTTGAATTCCTATTTGATAGATTTCTAACAAGAGATGTTATTTCATCTATTTTTGAGTCATCTGATTTAGTATTAGAGGAACTAGAGGCTTCTTGAATAGATTTAAGTTTTCTTTGTGCCTTTTCTTCCTTAAGTTTTAAAGAATTTGAGGCTGCCCTATTTTCTTCTATTTCTATAGCATTTGTTTGCATGTCTTCAAGGGTTCTTGAAGTTCTCTCTCATAACATAACAACAACGTCATCATTGATAGCTTTAGAAAATATAGACTTAGCTACTGCTACAGGGTCTTACAATCAGAAGGCATTTTGTAGTAGAGTTTGTTGAATTTTTTGATAAAATCTTCTACTGGCTCATTGAAGTTCCTTTTAAGCGCTTAAAATCAGTGAGGAAGTAAAGAGGATCGTTTTTAACACCCCATTTATGTTTAAATATGGTAGTAAGCACTTCCCAATTTCTAATGGTAGCTGTTGGTTACTGCCTAAACCAAATCCTCAAATTCCCTCAAGTGACTGTACAAACAATCTCATATAAACATTTTCTTGCTCAATATTCATGTTGTCTGAAAAGTCAAGGAAAGCTTTAAGATGGTCCTTAGCTAAGGGACTAGTTTCTCCATTATATTTGGGAAGGTATTTTAAGTATCCAGGTGGGAATGCATCAAGGTTATTAGGTAAGACTAAGGTAGCATATGTAGCTTATACAATAGGTCAGAAAGCCATGACAACAATTGGTCTATAAGGTGCTTGAGGTGTATGAGGTTCTCCAGGTGGAGTATGAGGTGTTTGTGTGGATGTAGAGGATGAAGAAGAAGTAGAGGAAGAAGATGGTGATTTAGGAGTTGATGAACTAGTTGGAGGTGAAGGAGGAGATGAAGGAGGAGATATCCTGAAAGACTTCATAGTAGTCCTAACAACTAAGTTTGGGAATTATACAGGAATACCTTCCTTTCCAAAGAGACGATTGGAATATATAGAAAAGGTCTCCTCATATAGTTTGAAAGAAGAAGCCTCGGGTTGGTCAAAAATGGAAGGAAAATGATAGGTGGTAGGGGATATAAAATCTGTGGGTGTATATTTTGATAGATTGACACCTAAATCAGATCAATTTTAGGTGATCCTAGAGGTAGTTTGGGTATTGGAGGCGATTCTAATGAATGAATAAGGTATGTTGACTTAAAATCAACTTCTTTATCTACAAATTCAGCAACCCTAGGTGATAAATAGGTGTAGTCATGATTAGCTCAGATATTACTATAGGGGTCAAATGATTCTAATTATTTAGACTCCAGGGCTGATGAGGAAGAAAAATATGGTTGGTATTCCCTTTTAGAACCAGCTCTTCTTAGAAGCCTTTCAGGATTTGATAGATGTTTAACTATGTCAGCTTCTGAACAAGATTTGGTATTTTTATAAGGTGCCAGGTTGAGAGTATGGAGTCACCTAGGTGAGTGATTTTAACCTTTCTAAACCCTTTAATCACCTTTAAAGGATAAGAATGAATGAATAAAGTTGTTCCATGGTAAGCTTAAATGAAATTCGAATCCCGGACAATGGTGCCACTCTAATGTTGTACCTCTGAGATAGTAGTAGGTTAGGTTACCAATGCCAGAGCATCTAAAATATTTTTTTGGGGGGTTTTGGTTTTAATTTCGGAAGACCGGTGAATGAAGATAGATGTATAATTGAAGTAACTAATCCTTTGGGTTATATTAATACTTCAGCAAAGGGCTGCTATAAAGCATTACGCCATGATATAGATAAAAAATCGTCGTGAGTAGAAGAAAACGAAAAATATGATTATCACACTTTCCAAACTGTAAAACAGAACAATTATAAGTTGGAAAGCCTTCTAAAATACGTTCCAAAGGTTCAAGGAAGTATACTTAATGCTTACACAAGACGCTAATGATTTATTGATTAGAGGGGATTAGCTACACACACAGTTGCATTAATCCATTACGTTAATACATCATCACTTCAGGAGCTTATAGGAATCAATTGAAACTCTAATTGTTACTAACTATATTTCTCTATAAGTCATAAGCATATGAAGAGAAAAATTATGATTGAAAACTAGAAAAACTTACAGAAACACAAAACTGTGTAAAACTAGATTCAAAATCCTCTGTTTTGTATTAAGGTTCCAGAAAAACTGAGTACAACAAGTGTCTAGAAAAGCTTCCTTCAAAGGTGACTTCCAGGTTCAAAGTAGTGTAAACAGTCACAACTTTACAAGCAATGAACTATGAATCTTGAAATCTAAACCCTTTACAACTCAAGAAGAGAGTTATTTATACAATAAAGAAACTAGGAAAATATCCTAAAAATGATTAATATTTTTTCTAGGAAAGGAAAGGATCTTCATGCAAGATGATAGGGGCAGCTATTGAACTACTTCTTATTGTACCTTTTATTTAGGTTGTGTTGGCTTTACGTTTCTGATATTCTTTCCTTTTGGCTAATCGATTGTTGGTATCCTTCATGCTAGCAGATTGCTTCATTTAAGATTTTTACCTTATAATGCTTTAAACCTTGTTTAATATGCTTCGACATGGTTGAGTGACCTTTACTGTGATCTTTTCTACCTTTACTATGCATTCTAGTTTTATTACTATGTTTTTCAATAGTAAAATCCTCATATTTTTCTTCCAACTGTTACAGAAGCTTTTTGTTTACAAAACATGGAACAACCGTCTTTACCTACAAAACACACAAACTTATTAAGAAAAACACAGGTGATTGAAGGTCTTCAATGGCTCTCCTGAGCTTGGAAGACTATTGGAAGGAGCCTGGGGGTTTTTGGAGGGTGAAACCATGGTTTAATGGTTGCAGAGGCATTCTGGATGTTGCACTATGTAAAACAGGCAAAAAAGAGCAAAAATGGTTTTTATTCATTTAATGGAGAAATAGTTAACTTTTTAACTATTGGGCGAAGGTGAATAGTAGTGGAGCAAAAAAGGAATATGAATGGATTAATCAAGGTGGGAATAGCTTAATTATGGGTTAAAATAGAGATTAGCAGTTTAAATGGAGTTTCAGGTCATTTCTTTGTTTAAATCGAAAAAACGGTTTAACACAAAAATTCTTTGCAAAACGCATATCAGCGGACATGAAATTTTATGAATTTCGACGGATAGTGCCATTGGGTCTGGGACAATATCATATATTGCAATCGGAGTTAGGCGGGGATAGGCTTATCATGAAAGGAATGTGATAAGGGGAGGATACAATATGGTGATGAATTGTGATATATAACTGTGTCAGGTCTGGATCTATCGCAATTGGAGATCGGATATTGCAAAGGTGGGGGATTTATACATCGGACAAGATTTGTGATGAGGCCAGATGTGATATGGCGGTAATATGTAATATATATATGTGTTGGGTCCATGCTTCCATATCACAGTCGGGGATCGCAATACATGGAGAGTTATGCTATAAGCAGGACTGTGGCAGAGGGCAGATGCGATATGGTAATAAGTTATGACATATATAACTTTGGGTCCGGATCGTTCATCGCATATCGCAATGCAAGGGTGTATGCATGTTTACAGGGTTTTGCAATCCCATTGATGCAATATTTTTATGAAATACATAGTTTTATTATAAAACTAATGGTTTCAAGGTATTATATAAAAGGAGTTAATATATATGGGAAGGGAGAATTTTAAGGGTTTATTACATTAAGTTAATTTTAATGTGAAATATAGTGGAAAAGAGGAATAAGACTAAGTATAATGCTTTTTATGAGTTTTTCCTTTTCATATATGCATTAATACTTAGGGAAAACATCATCTCATGAGTTTTTTAAATAAAAAGGGATTTTACATGGTAAAATAAAATTTACATGTAAAAATGGATTTTTTCATAGTAAAAGGGATTTTACATGTAAAAAAGCATTTTACATGGTATTTTAACTTTTGCTAGGTAAAAAGGGTTTTTACGTTAGGAATTGGATTTTATGGAAATGAATGAATATGAATGTATGAAGGGGAAATTAGTAAATATCTGAATGAATGGAGATGAATGGGAAGTTAATTACTTTATCAAGTAGATCTTCATTTGCCTTTTATAATTGCATCATGAGCATAGAAGCATGATAAATACTCATTTTGTCCAATCAACCATCAAACTTCTGCAACCTTTATCTACTTACCCTTTGCTTATCTTATCATTTTTTCTTCACTTAATGGGCGCATTTAAGCTAGCAAACCCCTTTCCATTTTTTTTGTTTAACAAAAAAAAACTATCTAATTCTACCCTTATAACCTCCAAGGGCTCAGATTAAATTGATGAGCACCTTATTATTCTCTACCCAACTACTAATCTGCTAAGATTAAACAATTTGGCCAGATCTTTATTCACTAACTATAACAT
>APFE030613407.1:129549-170663 GCA_000404065.3 Pinus taeda | reverse complement strand
TTCGAGCTGATCTCGAATGTCTTTAATCTTGTTGAGATGTTCCTGTAAAGACATATGTTCGTCCATCATGATGGAGAGCAACTGATTTTTGAGAAAGAAAGCTCTGCTCTTGTCGGATGTCTCATGTAATTCCTTCAACTGTTGCCAGATTTCGGCAGCTGTCTTGCCAGAAGGAATCTGCGGTAACTGATCATCAGTCACAGAGAGCTTGAGGAGCATAACAGCCTCTCGATTTCGATCATCAAACTTATCTTGATCGGTGCCAGTTGTACCAGGCGGAGCTCTTTGTTGAGAACGAGCTGATCGAGACGCCTATATTCAAAAATGGTCAACATACTCTGTTTCCAGATTTTATAATTTGTGCCACTAAAGCGCTGACTGCCTTCCAACATCAGATTGGTGAGCGAAGCCATCTGCACGTTTCCCAAGACACAGGAAATACCAAAGAAATCTAAAGAAATTCGACACAAATTTTTAAACTGATAGGTGCTGATGTAATATAACCAGAAATCGGTCTGAGAAGCGGGTTCAAGGAATTATGTATAGCACGATCTTTTACCAAAATAACTGACTTTCAGCAGTACCCATAAACCGAGAGGGTTCAACAGTCATTTCCAGCACAGATTTTGAGGCACTTTCAATGCATTAATTGCAAGCATAAACAACAATCAATTCAGTGCTGAAATTGAGGGGACTTGATGCATTTTAATGTGGGTTTGACTGGCACAAACATCAAAGGGAAGTAAGAGGTCTGATAGTTTGAAATTTCAGGTGAATTTTGAGGACTGAAACATGAATTTCGTGATGGAAAAAATCTGACAGAGGCACAAATTTGTGGGGCCGAGTGCTGATTGTGGCATAAATTTGGCGGAATGCTGATTGTGGCACAAATGTGATACGATATACTTGTTACGAGGGCTGCCGTAAGAGCTTGGCGTCCCCTGAGAGATAACCGTGCTGACTGTGGCACAAAATTTGATACGTGATAATGGAACTGGAATGGTCGCACCAAGAACTGTTTTCCCGACGCTGCGAGAAGAAATGACAGACACAGTCACGCTATCAAACACGGTCACGCTATTGTCCTCAGGGTCTCACTCGATCAAGGGCAGACGAAGAAACAAAAAATGACACAAGGATCGCTTTCCTCCACGGGTTTTTACAGTAAGAATTTGCGCTGACTCTGTGATGCGGCGGAAGAATTTATAATAATGTTGCGGCAAAAGAATTTACGCTTGGTTCTGTAATCATAACTGCAGGAGACCACAGTTAAAAACAAATTTCGTCTAGCAAAATGCCTTGCAAATTCACACGCAATTCACACGCAATCTTCTGGGATTGACGCCAACAGCTGGGATCCGCTCCGCTAAAAAAACTGGAATTCACACCAACAAAAAACGTGCCAAAAAAAATTGCAGAACCCTCGGCTCTCGTAATTCCACAAAACAAAGAATCCACTTCTGTATCGAGATAGACGACTGTAAGCTTTTATCACAGTGAGCAGAGCCGAAGCTAAGACTCAGTGAAGGCTATCTGGCTTACAGAGGGCTCGACCTTAGAGAGGATTGACAGAAAGAACTCAAGAGATTAGGATGCAGAGAGAATAACTGCTCAAGAAATCTCTTTTTTTGGCTCTGATACCATAAAACAGTGCGAAACACGCATATGGATTTCCAAATGAATTAATTAATTGATTGAGCAACAATACTGAATAATAATACAGAGATATTTACAAAGATAGAAACATCAAGTTTCTATGTAAAGAATCAGTTTCATCTAAGTTTCCCTAGGGGCTTTGTCAGAATATCAACGACCTTCTCATCAATCCCAATGTGATGGAGCCTTATTGCTCCTCGTTGTACAATATCCTGGATAAAGTGGTACTTGATATCTATATGCTTGGAGCGATCATGAAACACGAGATTCTCTGATAATCAGATCCCACTTTGGTTGTCGCAGAGGATCACAGTGGTATCCAACATATGTCCAAACAACTCACTAAAGAGCTTCCTTAATTAGATAGCTTCACAGGAGGCCATACTAATAGCTATGTGTTTGGCCTTGACGGTGCTCAAGGCAACCGATTTCTGCTTCCTGCTCATCCAAGATATCGAAGCAGAAACCCAAGGGAAAACAACATCCACAAGTGCTCTTGCGATCCACCACACTACCAGCCCAATCAACATCAGAATAACCATGCAGTCTCACGTCTCCGACAATGTATCTCAATCCATGAGTGATTGTGCCCAGAAGATATCTCAGAAGATTCTTGGCACCAATCCAATGTATATGATGAGGCTCAACCATATATTGGCTTAGTGTGTTAACTGCAAAACACATGTCCGGACGAGAATTCACCAAGAACATCAGTGCTCCTATGAGTTGAAGATACTTAGAAGCATTTCCCAATTCAGGTCCAGCAACACTACCACATAACTTCTTAAAGTTAAGTTCCATTCGAGTAGCCTATCTGTTAGAAATTTTATCTGTATTCTTCTGGTTTATTTCTCCTACTTGTTAATTACCAACAAGTTATTTAAACATATAAACATCGAAATAAACACAATACAGTCTCAACCATCTATAGATCAACAGCTGAAAGAAATAGCAAACACACAAGTGACACCGTTATTTTTGGACAACTCGTTCCCGAAAAATCCCAATGCGGGAAAACTGGTGCAACATTTCTGAGGGTTATATTTATAAGCAGTATATCCTTGAGTACAACTAGATGCCAAATTGGCTCACCCGACAGAGAAAAATAACTGGCAGTAATACCTATCTATTCGGAAGCAGATATTCAGAAAGTCTACCCCACGAAACCCTCTCCAGCAACATTGAAGCATTGCGTCATCCCTCTTGCCCTTTGTGTCAGCTTCAAAACCCTCTGCGTCAGCCCTCTAAGGCATTGCGCAGCCTCTGGGACCCTCTGCGTCAGCTCTCTGAGGCACTGCACAACCTCTGTGACCCATTGCGGCACTCTTGCTAGCCTCTACGTGGATGATGCAGGCCCTCTGGGCTCTGCGCTATCTCTACTGGGCTTTGTGTGCCCTGCTTTGGCTTCTGCATCTGCCTCTCTGCCTCTGTGTTGGTCTCTCGACACTATCTCTGCCTCTCTGCCTCTGTGTTGGTCTCTCGACACTATCTCTGCCTCTCTGTCCAGTACTCACTGCTCCTCGATGCTAATCACTGATTCGACTTTACTTAGCAACCCCGCGCTAGTAAATCGAATAACTGATCACTCTAGTGTGTTCTTCAACTAACCTTTGTTTATTTGTGGTAGCATCGGATGTGCTCTAGCCACGAAATTTGGTGGAGAGGTTAGGGCACATGAGATCTCCAATACCCAGAAAGGGTTTGGGCATATTTTAACTAGATAAGGAGATATTAAAATAATCAATATTTTTAATGGAGTCCCTAAGTCTAAACTTGGGGAAAATAAAATATTAATGTGTATTAATATGAATCCGTGTTAGAATGGTCCAAAAGACATGGATCAAGCCAGATCTAATCTTAGCCGTTGATTAGGGACTTAATATGGTCATTGATATGTCAATAGGAAAAGTATAAGAGGAGGCTTGAGGGTCACTTGGAGAATACACTAGAGTGATCGGTCATTCTATTCTCTAGAGTGGGGTTTGCTAAGAGAGATAGAATCAGTGATCGGGAGAGCAGCTGAGGGGCATTGAGTACAGAGAGACAGAGATAGTGCTGGGATAGCAGCAGAGCAACCAGAGAGAGACGCAGGAGCAACCAATGCTCACGCAGGGCCATGCAGAGGCAGCTAAGTGCTGCACAGAGCACCAGAGGGGCCAGCGTAGCTGATGCAGAGACTCAGAGAGCTGACGCAGGGCCTCCTCGGGTTTACGCAGGGCTAGGAGAGGCTGATGCAGTCCAGATTGGGCAAACGTTGGGGTTTCAGGGGCAGATTGGTGTTGAGTAGCTGCTGGAAGGATTATCGGGGGTTTCAGCTAGTAGATTTGTCTGAAACAGAGAGGTATTACTGTTAAGGAAATTCTCTGTTGGGTAGGCCAGTTTTGGCACCCAGATTGTACTCTAACATTGCTTAATAAGAAAACCCTCAGATAGTTGCACCGATTTTTCCGCATTGGGTTTTTTCCGGGGACATTAGTCCAAAAATAATGGTGTCATATGGTGTGGTTGTTCTTGTTTCTTTTAGTTGCTGAGCTGTAATATGTTGAGCATTCACTAGTGTTTATTTTTAGTATTTACATTGTAAATAACTTGTTAAGGAAAATAACAAGGTAGGAATAAATAGATAAAGTGCATGCAGAGTTTCTAACTAAGTAAACTTAAAAACTTTAACACCCTCAAGCTTCCTCTTATACTTTTCCTGTTGGTCCTTCAACGACCGAGATTACATCTCTAATCAACAGCTAAGATTAGATTTGGCTTGATCCATGTCTTTTGGAACCTTTTAACCCAGTTTTATATTAATACCCATTAATATTTTGTTTTTCCTAAGTTTGTACTTAGGAACTCCATTACAAATATTAATTATTTTAATATCTCCTAAACCGGTTAGCCCAAACCATTTCTGGGTCTTGGAGATCTCATGTGCTTTAGCTTCTCCACCAATTTTCATGGCTAGAGCACATCCGATTTCTCTTTCACTCTTGCTTGGGCTTTGTCTTCACCTCAACTCTGATACCATGTTAATTGTAGGCAACAATGGTATGTTCTATGCTTTAGAGAAATTTTACTTCAATTTCTTTATTAGCCCAATATCAATATTCAGATTAGCAATCACATCAACATGATAGTAAAATGCAGATAGAACATAAACATAAACAGTAGAAGACAAGCCAAGACAAGAGGACACAAGATGTGGCACCAGCGAGGGACAAACCCCAATGTGGGGAAACCTTTGATTAATTCTTCTTATAGTCTTCAATAGTTCAACAAAGAGAGATAAATACAATTTACAAATATGATAATTTATAACAGTAGCGAAAGAGCCCTAACTAGAAAAGTCAACGTTGGTCAACAGGGCAAATTTGACGCTCAACAAATTGGTCAACTTTAGTCAACTTCAGCCTCCAAGCAGCGAGATGAATCAATCCTCAGAACAACCCAAAATCAGGCCAGTCAAATTTGGTCAAACAACCAACCTGTGCCAGCCCTAGCTGCAGTCAACGCTGGTCAAAGTTGACGTTTGGCCTCGATTTTTGTGCTAAGAAATGCGGCCTGCCCAAATAGAAATACCTCACCCAAAACGCGGTCAAACAGGTCAATGTTGCTGGTCAACACATGGTCAAACTGTCCGAGAATTTCGGTCAATGCAGTCAATGCCCAAAATAGAAATTTCGTCCTCCTTTCCTTCGCACGTGTGAGAGAGAAAGTTGTCGAGAAGTTCGGTCTCTTGAAATTTCGGCCTCCTGAAATTTTGGACGTGTGGAGAGAGAGAGGCCCAGAAATCCGTACCCAATCAACGAGGAGAGAGAGAGAGAAGTGTGAAGATGAGTGTGTCCAAATGAGGCTAAGTCACCTTCTATTTATATGCAATGTTGAGGATGAATAGACGTCACTGTTGGGCTTTTGGGCCTATATAAGTTCGCTGGTCGACCTTGACAATTTGACCATAATCAAAATAAATTCATCTCATTTGTACATGTCAGAATCGGATGATCTTTAGAATCTTAGATCAATCCTACACCTCTAAGAGAGGAATCCAAGAAAAATATCAATTGTCATAAATAAGATGACCCATGTGGAGTTTGGCCCTAGTTGCCAACTTTAACAATAGTCTTTGGCTTGCGTTAACACCAAAACTGTATCTTCACACATTAGTATGTCAGAATAGGTTTGAGGCAGAAAGGGTTGATTTTGCGTAACCATTGGAGTTTGCTGAGTAGGGAAAGCATTAATCAAAATAACAGATGTAATTGAAGTGCCTTTGAGAAAATGGTTGACGTCGGCACGATGTGGACAATCCTTAGTATAATGATCCTCCTCACAAATAAGACAAGGATATCGAGGTTTGCGCTTTTGGGTTTCCTCAGTAGGTTGAGTTTTATTATTTTACTGTTGTAGGGCATTTTGCCTCGTTTTACCTTTTACCTTTTGTTTACTTCTAGGTTGTTGAGATTTACCGGTTGATGTGGACTGAATTGCGTTAGTCTTGGAAGTTTTAACAGGAGTAGTAGCAGGAGGGGTAGAATTTTGAGCCGCAACAGTTGGGAGTAGATTTGGTGTTTGAATGACCTAATGATCTACTCATGGATTGTTGATGAATACAACCTATCACACCATTAGTAGTGTGAGATTCCATAGAAGGCAATGTGGTGGGATTATACGATGGGCGGGGAGCACACATTATGAGATCGTATAATGTGCCAGATTGTGAATATACAAGATCTTGATATCGATCATGAGCAATAGCTTGCTCTTAGGTAACAACGCCACCCATCGCGACATCACAGGAAATAGGATGAAGTAATGACTTTGTAAACCAATTATGCCAGTAATTGGTCTAGGATAGAGGCTTTAATTAATCGTTGTTCTTGTCTTTATTCATGAGTATGATAAAAAATGTGTAGACATAGTTTGTCATAATACAACGAAAAGCCCAGTGCCATTTTCATAATGAATTGGTAGTTGGAAGTGGGTCAAAAATGGTGTAGCTAACGTATTTAAATCACCAAAAGATGCTCGCAGTAACTCAATGTACCACTCACTTGCACTACTCGTAAGAGTGCGTTGGAAAAGACATAATCAAATGGAATCATCATTTAAAAAGTTCGAGGAACACCACAAATGATAAGTCATTACATGGTTTGACGAGTCTTCGCCATGTTTACCATCGAAGATGGGAATATCACTTAGTAATTTGATAGGAATTATCGACCATAATGGATGATGAATAATAGGATGATTCGTGAGCCATGATAGGTTTGGTAAGTCTAAAGTCGCAAGGAATAGTAACTACCTATTAAAAGCAGGTTGTGAATAAGAGGGATATTGGTAACCACCCATAGGACCATAATGTCCGGCTGCTAGAGGAGGAAATCCTTGAAAAGGTTGTGCTGCAAGCATTCGAATTCTACTAGCATAGGCTAGAGGAGGAAGTTGTTGAAAAGGTTGACCTCTAGGTATTTGATTTCCAACAGCATAAGATTGAGGAAGAAGTTGTTGAAAAGGTTGGCGTGTAGTATTTGAGTTCTAGCAGCTTAAGCTTGAAGGGGAAGTCCTTGAAAAGGTTGGCTTGCAGGCATTTGAGCTCCATCGACATAAGATAAATTCCATGGGGTACTTGCCATTCCGAGGAATGGAGCACCACTAAAGATTTGTCTACTGGCGGGGTGCGGAAAGCCTATTTGAGATGTTCATCTAGTGCAAGGAATAGATCCAATGGGAGGTTGTTGTCCAGTAGAAGGAAATGATCCTATGGGAGGTTGTGTTGAAATTCTAACTTGGTTCGGTCTTCATAATGTATGATGCTGTAAAGAGTCAAAAGTAATTTGTTTTAGTCAAAAGAAAAATTATTTTTGTCATGTCCCATTTGGACATTTGAAGGAAAAATAAAAAACAAGTTTTCTTTTATGTACCTTTTGGTCAAATCCCAACTGCAAGTCGACACTCTAGATGACAAGTCAGCTTAGCCTTTAGAGGCTCCTTTTCGGACATGAAACAACTATATATTGGCATCTATTCTCCAAGAAATTCGGGTATCTGAGGAACAATATTCTGTGGTTATACAAGCTTATTGAGGCATTACTTTTCTATGGTTATGCGAGCCATCTGTGATACGTTTCTTCGTGATGATGCAAGCTTCTTGTGGCACCTTTTTCTGTGATGATGCAAGCGTCTTCTGGCACCTTTTTTCTGTGATGGTGCGAGATTCCTATGGCACCTTTCTCTGTGATGATGTGAGCTTCCTGTGACACCTTATTATGTGATGATGCGAGCTTTTTGTGGCACCTATCCCTCCGTATATGCAAGCTAGTTATGGCACTACATTTTTGTGTATCGTGAGCTATATAAGGCACCTTACTCCTGTGGACTGAAGTTGGTTTGAAGACAAACAAGTGGAATCTTGTGAACAATTGTTGCTTGATGGAGGGATGACTTGGCACTTGGATTATTGGTTAGTTTGACTTGGATTTGTCTTGTTGACTAAGATTCACTAAGGAAAGGATTGCTGGGTTTTCCCTTGGCCACTGGCCTAATCTCTGGAGTCTTTTGTCTCTTGTGCACTATGATCTCTACTTTCATGTTTTTGAGTGTATAATTGCTTGATGACATAACTGAATAAAGTAAATGCTAAGAGGAAACATATATATCAGTCATAAGTAATTAGCATGATCAATAATTCTAGTTTGCAAACGACTTTCAACATGGTATTAGGTCTATGGTGAAGCAAGGAAAGTGACGATCACAAGCCTGCCGATTCTCTCTCTCATGGAAGGAAGCCTCTCCCTCTTTACCTTTGTCCAAGCACTGAGAAAGACATGAAAGATCTGACTGGTAAGGGATGTGTTGATTGTAATTGTTGCTTGATTCATTGTCTTCATACCTAAGATATCTTGATCCAATTATCCATCTTTGTGCTGATGCTATATATCGGAAATTACTATCTGTTTTCTATCAAGATCAAGGGTATAAGTTTCACTCATTGTAATGAAAATCCGAGTTGAAGTTTCATAGCAATATTGAAGGGATATATATCTAAAGATCAAGTCTCTATAAGGAAACCAAATGTTCTAGTTTTGGTATCTCTGTAAAAGTCTTGTGATCCAAGCTCTTTAGAATAATGATCATCCCGGAGAATGATTCAGATCCCCCATGGAGTTATTAAGATGGTACATACCTCTGTAATAAAGCGAAGCCTGAACCAATATCCAGATTATGGCAATGGAAACATGTGAGCTATCTAGATAGGAAGCATTGTAAATAAGATAGGATGCATCATATTAGAAAATGACATCATGGCAGAAGCATTAGAAGTAAGAGCTCGGTAACATGAAGGATGTATGGAACAAAATCTATGGCAATCAACTATGAAGGATATAGCTCTTGGAAACCTCATTGAAAGATCAAGTGACACTTATGGGAGTAAGGAAGAAGTCATCTAGGACAAGGCTCATCATACATCAACCAAAAGAAGACACTTGTTGGATAGGGATATGCTAGATCCTCAAGATTCTATGATGGAATATTTATTGAAAGGTTCACCGATCATGGAGGGAACACGTGTTTCATCAAGAATTCCAAACTTGTGGAATTCATGGGATGATGGTATGATGACATAAAAGTGAAGCAGATCAAGGGATTGAATCTCCTTCATTCAAAGGGAGCTGCTGCAGGTAGTCTAGATAGCCCAAAGGAAAAATGAGGTATGTGTGCTTACATTTGATATTGTGGAAGTCATGTCATATGGTTGTAGATATCATGAACCAATGCTCTATCTTATGAGCATGATCAAAAGAAAGGATCTCCTCACTCAAACGGATGCAGGAATGCATGGGTCACATATTCACCAGATAGGTTGGTTCCCAACTTGTCTCTTTTCTGGTTTCCATAGGGACTACCCTATAGCCTGTTATTGGGAGACAACTAGAACGGAGTGGGCGGGGATCAAAGTGATAGATCCCACCCTGAGCAATTGTCGCAGTGCTTGTACAATCTAGGCGACAACAAGACCAATGCTTGGATTGGTCATCCACAAACTCTGTGAACTCCTTCATTTATGACACGAAGTGTGAAGGCTGCCCTCAATCTAGATCTCCTTGGCCAAGCAAGGACTTTTCCATTAATGAATGCAACTCTAAATCTTTTGCCTTACATGGCTAAAATGGAGACAAGATTCTTCTTCAAGCCAGTCACATACAACACAACACATAGATGAATGGTTTCACCGAGTGTTCCACCAAGTTTCTGGAATGTGGGGACAGGGGAGTAGGGAAACGCAGGAGCGGCCTATGCACAAACTCCGCACCAATTTTTAGGAAACTTGGGGGGGGGGACGTCGGGGTCTTTAACACAACGGACCCCAACAAAAATAGTAAAATACTAAAAAATTATAAATATATCATTGAAATTTTATAATTTAATTGTCTTTATCATTATATAACACTTACATCATGAAGGATAAATCAATGAATCGTATAACTGAAACAAAATTAAAACAAAAAACTTGATACAATGATACATGTAATTATAACATTGTACATTGAAAATAAAAGTTTAAGCCATATTGAAGTTCCAACTGTGAATATTGAATATTGAAATAAAAGTCAAGTCTGATACATCAAGATTCAAATTTTTATAGACTGAAATTTTAAACATAAAAAGATAACATAAGAACATATCAAATGACAAATGAGAATAATTGCGCAAGGTAATGCCCAAATATGAAATAACAAAAAAACCCTTCTCCCCCATTGATTCATAATATATTTATAATATTTCATAATTTTTTTAGGGATTTGACCTTTTTTTTAATGATTTGACCTCATTTTTTTGGAAATGCAAGAACATTTCCTTTTTTGGGAGGAAACATCACCCTTTCGAGTTTCCGTTTTTTGGGGATGTAGGGAAACATCTCCATGTCCTCAGAGTGCAAGGAAGCGTGGGGACGGGTTTCCTAGGTGGGGGGGCACGTCCCTGTGGAACATTGGTTTCACCAGAATCCAAATGAAAAGAAATAGAACCAAACCCTTTTACAAGATGAGCAAAATTATCCCAAAGTATAATTTTCAAATTAGACTCCCTCAACCAATTTGAGTGGATTTCACGATACCTAGTAAAATGTCTAGATTCCCCATTATCCACTAGCCAACTATCAACGCAATATGAAGATGAGCTAGAAAGAGCAGTAACAAGAACATATTTGGATTGAGAACTTGCAACATTATTATCATACCGTGAGTTCTTGAACCTCTGTTGAGGGCGTTGGGTCTCTTCAACACTTGCTTGGGCAATAGGACCTCCTCTTCTCCTTCTAGAGTTGAAGTTGTTGGGCCTTTGAGCATTTATTCTATCAGGACAATCACAGGTAATGTGGCCAAATTTGTCACCCTTGTAACATTGGACTTTTGGACAAATCCCTTCTATTGTTGTTGAATGGTGGGGCTAGCTTCTTTTGCTTCCATTTGGAAGGTCTTCCTTTCCCTTTTCCTTTCTTGACATTGGCTGTAAAGGCTATAGGTTTTCCTTCCTCGTCTTTGAATTCTTCCTTTGGAAATGAGATTGGATTCCTCGAGTACAATTGCCCAAAATCTCATCAAATGTAGGGAGTTGTTTCCTGCAACTAATGCTTGTAATGAATGTCTCTTAGGGGAGTCCTCTGAAGGTCATCTGCACAAGCTCTCTATCAGGTATGACTTCTCCAATGGAAAGAAGCTAATCTTTTATTTGAGAGATCCTCATGAAGCAGGCTGTTATAGATTCAAACTTGGGCATCTTGATGTCACGAACTTGACTCTTCAAGGAAATGACTTGGCTAAGATCGTTGACCTCATACATCCCAATCAATTTGTCATACATATCCTTGACTTCTTTAGCTTCGACACATAGGTGATGAGATGTTCCCGAGAGAGAATTAATGATGACCTTCTTGGCCTTTATCTCACCCTTCTTGTACTAGACTTGGCACTAGCATTGTCATTTTGCGGAGGCTCAACTACTTGGCCATACACATATTCCATCACATCATTCTCTTCAGTGGTAAGATCCGATTTAGCCCTCCATGCTAAATAGTTGGAGGCATCATTCAACTTCTCTTCAATCTTGAAGTAGGAGGTAGTCATCTTGTCCAAGAGAGTTGATCCTAATAAACAAGAAAGGTGTCGCAAAGGGGTGTCCTCTAGTCTCCAAAGGCTAATCTTCACCTCATCTTTGATACCATGTTAATTTTCCACAGTGTTTTATGTTGTCATAATCAAATTAACAATTTCATCCAATTTCACTCACCCTAGTAGCAATTAAGTAATTATAGATAGAATAGTAAAAAACAATGCACAATAGAAGAAAAGGCAAGCTCAATGAGACACAAAGATTTTGGTCAAAGAGTAGAGAAAAACCCCATAAGGGGAAGAACCCAGAATCAATTCTTCTTCTTCTATTAGTCAATCAATGTTCAACATGAGATACATCAGTTCAATTGTACATCCATAAACCAACCAAAGTCTACCTTTGACAATTCAAGATAACCAAGTCAAATCTAGTCAAAATAGAGAGAGAAAGTCAATGTTGGTCAAACATATCAGTTTGTAGCAGAGGGCCGAAATATGACTTGTGGAAGACAATCCACCTCAGTGAATGCACCCTCTAAAATTCTCGGTCAAAATCACAGTAAAGGTCTGTGGTCAAAGCCCAGTCAAACTTATGGTCAACAACCAATAGGACAACACAGATTTCAGTTAAATTAGAGTCAAAGATTCGACCTTCTTCCTTCATCAAAGATTTGGTCAAAATAGAGGCAAAATTCCTACAATTCTCGGTCAAATTCTACTGTGAAACTTGTGGTCAACGCTTAGCAGAACAACCCAAAATTCGATAAAAAAGTTTCAACTTTCTTCCTTGATCAAAGATTCGGTCAAAATGGAGACAAAATCTACTGCAATTCTTGGTCAAACTCCATTGTCAAACCTGTGGGCAAACCTAGTCCCAACTTGCAGTTAATGGCAATCAAAGTGCCTAGAATGGTTTGTCAAAATATTCGGCCTCCGAAAATAGTGCAATAAGCTCAGTCATACAGAGTCAAATAGCTCAAGTCAATGTTGGTCAATGCAACCCAAAACAGAACAGAAAGGTCAACTTGGTCTAACAGAAAACTCTCTCGCCTCGTTTGCATGTGTGGATGTCTCCTACAATTTCAAAGATGATTGAAATTGATGTGATGTGTAATGGTGCTAAATGAGAAATCAACGAAGGTCTATTTATAAACGACTTAGGAGGGTCAATTTCTCTTGTGGGATCGACTTGTATTCTTTGAGGCTGACTTGGTTAAAGCCACAATTGTGATTTTTTATTCACGATTTTCCCATTGAAATGCGGACCATAGTTGCCAATTTTCAACAAGGAAGTGGTTACAACCCGATGCCTTGATGTCATAGAGTCCCCTTCTAGCTATTCCTTGTCTCAAAACCTTGCTTTCAAAAGCTTTAGGATCATAAATTGGGTACTTTAACAGAGATTCAATGAGAATCTTAGAGCCAAAGCCTTTCTGATATCAACCAACAACCCTCTCTCAATGAAATATGGTTGTATTTATAGGCTTAAAGGAGGATAAGAAGAGGAGGTTAAGATCTAGCCAAATCAAGGATGCTAGTCAAATCCAAACTGATCGGGATAGATGCCATCATGAGGTTTATCTTCTAGAAGCTTATCGTTTTTTTCCTTTTTAAAGATAGTGTCACACCTTTTGAATGAGCAACCTGCGTTAGTGTCGCATATGACAATTATGCAACCTACAACAATCAGCTATGTCGCATGTTGTCAATGTGCAACCTGCAACATCCTCTTGAAATATGGTTTATAAAGGAATTTGAACAAGGTTTTCATCTTTCAGGGAAAGGGATTTCTTCCATCTTCTTCAAGGATTAATGGCAATAATGCTTTGGATGACGAAGGATAGGGGTACGACATTAATTGCCATGAATTTGAAAAAATAATGTGTAACACTCCCCAGTGATTGAGCCAAGACTTGGCATCTTTATGCCAAGCCTCTTAAGCCATAGGTGGCTTTGACTTGAGTCTGAATCATCTTAAGGAGTCTCTTGTCTTTCATGTTGATTTGCCTCGATGTGGGGAAGACCAATTGCTATGAGGAGGATAGGATATGGTGTATTGCTTTTAATTTTATGATTATAAATTGTAAGACACTTCTAGATTTGGTTGATCTTTCTCAATGATTCTATATAAACGATGTAGCCCCAAACTTCCCAACTATATAAGATAACAAGAGTTGTGAGAGCTTCAAATATTGTTTTCTTTTTTGTCCACAACTAGAAATTCATTGATTTACAATTATTTTCAAGCCCAATTAGGCTTTCTACTTGCCATTAATCCTTTTTCAATGCTATAGTTCTAGTGAAGCTTGTGATGAATGCGGACTCAGATATTGTATAAAGTGGCTTCCTATGGTCATACACAAAATTAGCATAGGTGATCTTTTTGGATTTGGTTATCATAACCTTTCTTTTGTCCTTGTTCGCTGTCATACCTGTACTAGAAAAAAGAAATTATGAATTTATTTTGATTATGGACAAATTGTCAACGCTGGCCAACAAACCCATGTAGGCTCAGAAGCCCAACAGTCACGTCTCTTTAGCCTCAACGTTTGCCTATAAATACATGATGCCTCCTCATTTGGACACACTTCACTCACATCTTCTCTCTCCTTCATTGATTGGGTACGAAAATCAGAAGCTGCTCTCCACATGTGCGAAGGAAAGGAAGGGTTTTTTTGTTCTAGCCGTTGACCAGATTTGACCGAAAATTGCAGAAGCTGTTTTGACTTGCATTGACCAGGTGTTGACCTATTTTTGGGTGGAGGAATTCTGTCTTAGCAGGCCGCAGTTATGGGCACGAAAACCGAGGCAATCTAACCTCTTGTTTGTCCAACATTGACTGTACTAGGGCTGGCTGCAGTGTTGAATTTTGTTGACAAGTTTCGACTGGACTTTTTTGGACTGTTTTGGGTTGATTATACTTGTTGTTGGAGGCTGAAGTTGACTAGGTATGACCGAGCTGAATTGAGGAAGAAATATGCCTTGTTGACCAGTGTTGACTTTCTGGTTAGGGCTTTATGTTTCTATTGTTTGATTGATCAAATTTTCACTGTAATTAGACAAGTGAATATTATACATTGTACTCTCTCTCTTTGTTAAACTTTTGAAGAATTATAAGAAGAATTGATCAAGGGTTTCCCCACATTGGGGTTTGTCCCTCATTGGTGCCATATCTTGTGTCCTCTTGTCTTGGCTAGTCTTCTACTGTTATTGTTTATGTTCTATCTGCATTTTACTATCATGTTGATGTGATTGCTAAATTGGATATTGATATTGGGCTAATAAAGAAACTGAAGTAAAATTGCTCTAAGCATAGAACATACCATTGTTATCTTAAAATTAACATGGTATTAGAGTTGAGGTGAAGAGAGAGCCCAAGCAAGAGTGAGAATAGCAATCACCAAGAGGAGCAATCACTGATCAAAGACAAGATTCAATGGCTTCCACATGCTACTTCAAGTCTAATGATAAACTTCATGTTAAGTTTGATTATCATGCATGGAAGATGTCTCTTGATTTGACATTAGAAGAGCAAGATGTGATGAATTATTTGTAGGGAAAGATTTCACAACCTCCTTCTAATGCATTGTTTTCTACTAAAACCAAATACAAGAAGGGTGAATTCAAAGCCAAGAAGATCATCAGGGATTCTATTCATAAGCATTTAGTTGCTTACATTTCCGATTTGAACACTTCAAAGGAGATATATGACAGGTTGGTTGGCATGCTCAAATCTAGCAATGCAAATCAAATTCTTTTTCTCAAGAACAAGCTAAAGGATATAAAGAAAGGAAGAAATGAATATATTCAATCCTACTTCATGAGGATTACTGAGATAAAAAATGATCTTCTTTCGATTGGAGAAGCTATTGCTGATAGGGAGCTTACCCTCATTGCCCTTGGAGGACTCCCTCGTGAATGGCACGTGTTCAACACTACTATTCTTAATAATGACAGGATTACAGGTTTTGAAGAATTGCTGACTAGATGCTCTCAAGAAGAAACAAGGATGGAACTAGATATGCCTTCAAATAGGAATGATCCTACTGCATTCTATGCTCATGCTAAAAAGAAGAACAATGCAGGTTCAAAGAAGCAATGTCAAGGAAGGTCGGGTTTCAAAAATGGAAGGAAGGGAAGATGCTTCATTTGCAACAAGTTTGGCCACTATGCTAGGGAGTGTCCTCATAGAAGGCATACACCTCATGATGATGACAACCACAACAACAACAATTTCAGGGGCACCAACAATCAAAGGAATGGCAGATTCAACAACCAAGGAAAAAGGAAAGCTCTCGCTTCTCATCAACGAAATGGTTGCCCTCCCAAGAGATCAAGAAACACCAGGTATGATGAATCTAATGTTGTTGATAACAAACAAAAATAATTCTATCTTATATCTACCTTTTCCACTGCATCTCCTTCAGACACTTCGGGAAATTAGTTGATTGATAGTGGTGCCTCAAGGCACTTTACCGGGTATAACGAAGCTCTTTCAAATATGGTTGAAAGGGATATAAATTTAGAAATTATCCTTGGAGGCAATGCAACCTATCTCGTGAAAGGAGTTGGGAATGTTACTCTTCAATTGAACCAGGGTAACAACATTCATTTACAAGAAGTAATATATGTACTCGATCTAAAGAAGAACTTGGTATCTATCTCGGTTATGGAGGACAAAGGATTCAAGGTGGCATTCATCGATGGACAGGTATGTGTGTTGAATAAAAATTTCAAAGATGCATTTACACTTGGCTTCAAGGTTGATAGCCTATATCAAGTTGGAGGAAGCCCATTGGAAGGTATGTCTTGCAACATCACTTCAATCTGAATTATGGCACCGAAGGTTTGCTTATCTACATTATAAGGCTCTACCCAATGCGAGAAAGATGGTGACATGTATGCCCAAATTTAAAGTAGAACATGAAGGTGTTCGTCAGGGGTGTGCCGAAGGAAAGCATACAAGGGGACCATTCCTTTCAAGTGATAGCAAGACTACTGACATATCGCAATTGATTCATTCTGAACTATCTGGTGCAATGCTCATGAACTCATTGGGAGGATACTTATATTATGCAACGTTTATAGATGATTTCTCTTGCAAGGCTTGGATATATTTCTTGAAGAAGAAGGACAAAGTATTCTCATGTTTCCGTTCTTTCAAAGCATTGGTTGAAAATCAAATCGGGAAGAAGATAAAAATATTGAGGACTGATAATGGAATTGAATACGAATCAAATGAGTTCAAAGATTATTGTAGAGAAGTTGGCATTAAGAGGGAGACTACTACCACATATACTCCTGAGAAAAATGGTGTTGTTGAAAGGAAGAATCGTTCTATCGTAGAAGCCACCTGTGCCATGCTTCATGATCAAAGCCTTCCGAAGTTTTTATGGGTTGAAGCTGCAACACCGTCGTGTATGTTCAAAATAGATGCCCTCATCAAGCGTTGGACTCCAAGACTCCCGAAGAAGTTTTCATCGGTAAGAAACTTGATGTTTCTCACATTAGAATTTTTGGTATCCCCATATATTTTCATGCGCCGAAAGAAAAGAGAAGCAAATTGGATGCCTCTGGGAAGAAAGGAACATTTGTGGGCTACAATGAAACTTCTAAGGCATATAGAATCTATGTGCCTAGTCAAAGAGAGGTGGAGATAAGTCATGATGTCACTTTCGATGAGGATGCTGCCCTTGGGAAGATTAGTAACCTTCCTCTTCCAAGGAAGGACAAAGAAGCATATTTCGGAAAGCAGGGAGAACCACAGGATGAGTAGATGCCTGATGCTGAAGGACCAGTGGATCCCATTGATCCACCCCCTCATGAGCCCTCCTACCTGAAAATGAGACCATGGCTTAGGGAGACTCTCGAAGATGCCGAGAGACATGTTGCACCTAGGGGGACATTTCGTGAAAGCAAGAAGTCGAATAGGTACCAAGGGTACTTAACTACTATGAGCACCATTGTTCAATCTGAGCCTTGCACATTCGAAGAAGCTGCCCAACACCAAGTTTGGAAGGGGATGCAATGAACGAAGAGTATGAGCCAATTATGAAGAATGATGTTTGGGATGTGGTCCCTAGACCCAAGGACAAATCTGTTGTCACCTCGAAATGGCTCTTCAAGATTAAGCATGTAGCTGATGGAAGTGCTGAAAAGTTCAAGGCCAGATTCGTTGCTCGAGGCTTTTTTCAAAAGGAAGGTGTAGATTATGATGAGATATTTGCACTGGTTGCCCGCTACACCACCATCCATTCGATTATAGCCCTTGCCAATGTCACATGGTTAGGGTTCAAGTTCGGATTCAACAATGTTTAGGTTCAATTTGAGTTCAAACTTTTGGATGAGGTTCGGATGAGGTTCGCCACTAGGTTCATATATATATAATTAATTATAAGATAAAATCGTAAGAAATTAACATGAGTAAACATAAAAAATGTTATAACAAACATGGAAAATGCAAGGATAAATTACAAGCTTGAGTTGTGACATGAGCTTATGAGTTTTGATTATGAACTTGGTCAATGACTATGAGGTTCAATGAGGTTCGCCGAACCTCAATTTTTTTTTAAGGTTCACCAAAATTCGAACCTCAAGGTTAAAGTTCGATGAATCTTGTGACATAGGCCCTTGTTATCTCGCAAGGATGGAATCTTCACCAGATGGATGTCAAGACTGCCTTCTTGCATGGTTCACTTAAGGAGGAAGTCTATGTAGAACAACCTGAGGGGTTTGAAGTTCAAGATCATCAAACACATGTTTGTAGGTTGAAGAGAGCCCTCTATGGGTTGAAGCAAGCACCCTGGGCTTGGTATGAGAGGATTGATAGCTATCTAATGAAGTTGAGATTTACAAGAAGTGAAGCTGATTTGAACCTTTACTTTAAGGTTTAGAATGATAGACCTCTCATCTTGGTACTTTATGTGGACGATCTCTTTCTAACAGGTGCAAACCCTCTTATTCATCAATGTAAGAGGGAGTTGGCTGCTGAATTCGAAATGAAGGACCTAGGGCTGATGCATTACTTCCTAGGGTTGGAAATTTGGCAAAAGCCAGGAGAGATTTTCCTTTCTCAAGGAAAATATATTGTAAAGATACTTGAAAGACTTGGGATGGTGGACTGCAAGTTCGTGACTGCTCCGATGGAACTTAACTTCAAGAAGTTATGCGAAAGTGTGGCTGGGCCCGATTTGGGAAATCCTTCTGAGTATTGTCAACTCGTGGAGGCTCTGATGTTCTTGGTAAACTCCTGTCCAAACATATGTTTTGTAGTGAATACATTGAGCCAGTTTATGGTCGAGTCTCATCACATACATTGGATTGTTGCCAAGAATCTCTTGAGATATCTTCGGGGCGCAATCACTTATGGACTGAGATACACTGCTGGGAATGAGGCTCCATGGTTACTCTGATGCAGACAGGGTTGGCAGTGTGGTGGATGAGCAGGAAGCAGGAAGTCAGTTGCCTTGAGCACTGCTGCGGCTGAATACATTGTTGCTAGTTTGGCCTCTTTTGACGCTGTTTGGTTGAAGAAGCTCTTTAGTGAGATGTTTGGACATGTGCTAGATACCACCGTGATCTTTTGCGACAACCATAGTGGGATTGTCTTTCGGAGAATCTCGTGTTTCATGACCGCTCCAAGCATATTGATATCACGTACCACTTTATCCGGGATATGGTACAACGGGGAGCAATAAGGCTCCAACACATTGGGACTGATGATCAGGTCGCCGATATTCTTACAAAGCCCCTAGGGAAGGTCAAATTCTTAACCTTCCGTGAACGACTTGGAGTCATGGAGAGACCCTCTTATGATGGTCCTATATGAGTTGGATGTTGAGCTCTGGGAGCTCCGGGGGGCTTGGGGTACTTCTTGGAGCGATGAGCGACCATAGGGTGAGTGGTTCACCTTCCCCTAATGGTGCATGATGTACATTGTGAGTGGTTCACCTTCCCCTGTGATACACCATGGTGGTATATGCATAGGATGAGTTGTTCACTTTCTCTTATGGCATATGAGCAGGATGAGTGGTTCACCTTCTCTTGTCGGCACATCATACCCATGCAGTCTGGGACTCATGGGAAGTACCTCTCATTTGGCCAATGAGTAGGGAAATTAGGATAGGGACCATAGTACTACTGATGGACGCATCATGTACTACCATACTCCCTATGCTGGGATGTTGATATTGATCTATGATCAATGGAAATTGACTTCAGGTAGGTTAAGAGTGGTATGACACACTCTCTATTATTGGAGATTGACTTCGCGTCAGTGGAGAATGGTATGAGACATTCTTGATTATTTCTTCTTTCTTCATAGTTCAGCAAAGTAGAGACAGTCATGGTACAGATTGTCAGACAATTTGGCAGGTGAAGTTCTCCCTAGTTGAGAGGGAGTGTTAAATTTGGCAACTAGGGCCAAACTTCACGTTGGACAACTCATATGAGGCATCTCATATTTTTCTTGGATTCCTCTCTTCGAGAGGTGTAGGATTGATCTAAAGATCATGCCATTATGACATGTACAAATGAAATTATGAATTTATTTTGATTATGGACAAATTGTCAAGGTCTGCCAGCAAACTCATGGAGGCTCAGAAGCCCAACAGTCACGTCTATTCATCCTCAACATTTGCCTATAAATACATGATGCCTCGTCCTCATTTGGACAGACTTCACTCGCATCTTCTCTCTCCTTCATTGATTGGGTACGAAAATCAGACGCTGGTTTCCACATGTGCGAAGGAAAGGAAGGGTTTTTTCTGTTCTAGCTGTTGACTAGATTTGACCAAAAATTGCAGAAGTTGTTTTGACTTGTGTTGACCAAGCATTGACCTATTTTGGTGCGGCTTTGAGTGGAGGAATTTTGTCTTAGCATGCCACAATTATGGGCATGAAAACTGAGGCAATTTGACCTCATGTTTGACCAACGTTTACTGTACTCTCTCTGCTGAAATTTTGAAGAATTATAAGAAGAATTGATTAAGGGTTTCTCCACATTGGGTTTGTCCCTAGCTGATGCCATATCTTGTGTCCTCTTGTCTTGGCTAGTCTTCTACTGTTATTGTTTATGTTCTATCTACATTTAATTATCATGTTGATGTGATTGCTAAACTGGATATCGATATTGGGCTAATAAAGAAATTGAAGTAAAATTGCTCTAAGCATAGAACACACCATTGTTATCTTAAAATTAACAACAATAGACTCCCGAATCTCGAAAAGCATCTACCATACCCAACCAACAAAATAGTAACACGAATATTAAAAATATGCAACTCTGGAATCAATACCCAAATATGCAGCACTTGAATCAATACTCCTTCACACCGACAATTGCTACATATCAACAAAAAGCAAATCGTGAGCTTTCCAAATTGGACGGTAATGAGAAAAACAATGTTGCATGCATCAATAAAGCAGAAGACTATTTTGAGATTTATAGTACTAACATTGACAATGAAAAGATCAGGCATGCATCCATGCAAATGGAAGGCATACCATATAATTGGTATTTGTGGTGGAAGAAAATGACACATGCTATCAGTTGGAAGAAGTTCAAAATTGCATTCTTTAGGAGGTTCCAAGGTGTCAAAGAAGAAGAGTTCTTCTCGACACTCACTAGGCTGCAACAAAAAGATGTGGTCGAATATACTAGAGAATGGGAAACTCTAGCTACACGAGTACCTGGGTTATCATAGACTCGTCTTATTCAATCATACATCACGAGACTTAAACCACATCTCCAGGATGAGCTTAAGCTTCATGACATCACTTTTATAGAAGAAGCAAGACAGAAAGCAAAAGCTACAGAAAAGAAGCTCGAAAGAATACAAATGCCAAAAGTTGAAAGAGTATTTTCAAGACAATGATTTCCCCAAATTGCTAACGTGGATAATACAAAGTTTGTTCCATCGCAGTTGCGTGAAGGAGGAAAAACTAATTTGGAAATGCAAAGAATGAAAGAAGGTAAGTGCAAACGTCGTGGTGAAAAATGGGATTCTAAACATAAATGCGTTAAAGGAAAAGAGCGAACAACTTGTACATATGGGAAACAACTAATGATTCAGATAGTGATGAATCAGACATAGAAGAAATTGAAGATTCTCCACAATTTTCTCTAGAATCAGATAGCGAGAATATTCCACAAGTGTCATTATCAGCAATGATAGGTATATCTCAGCCCTAGACGTTAAAATAAAAAGGACATATCAAAAAGTGCAATGTAATGGTTCTAATAGATCCCTACAACACCCACAACTTTTTGGACTCAAATATGGCGAAAAGGCTCAACATTTTCACATATCCCATGCCCAACATGAAAGTGATGGTAGATGACGGAAATTAAATTGAAAACTAGGGAAATGCTATAAAGTCAAATTGTAGATTCAAGACTACAATCTAGAATCTCCGTTCTACACCGTACCATTAGGAGGAGTGGATGCGGTCCTAGGTATTGAATGGCTACACTCCCTAGGCACTTACTCTACCAACCATTAAAAGCAATTTATAAAGTTTAGATGGGAGGGGCAAAAACACAAGTTATATGGGTTCCAACCCCCTCAGAATCAAATTGTATCATCATACCAAATGATGAAATATATCTGGAAGGGAACACTAGTGTATGTAGTGAGTGTCATCAGATGGAGATGTTGGCTTCAAGATTGGTTAGCGAAGAACCATCTGAAGTTCACGAACTACCACATGAAGTTCAAAAACTGATTCAAAAACACAAAAGGGTGTTCCAAGATCTTCCTATGAAGATGTTGCTTGAAAGAGAAATCGAGCACATAATTGAAGTCAAATAAGGGTCAAACTCTGTTAACATCAAGCCGTATAGGTGGTATCCACACCACCAAAAAATTGAAATTGAAAGACTCGTCCAAGATCTTTTAAAGTGTGGAATCGTCACAAAAAGTAGAAGCTCATAGCTCGAGTTGTTTTAGTCCGAAAGAAGGATGGATCCTTTAGACTGTGTGTAGATTATCGAGGACTAAACAAGGTAATGGTTAAGAATAAGTTTCTGATTCCCTTTATAGATGAAATGCTAGATGAACTTCATGGAGCCCAATATTTTTCAAAATTGGACTTGAGATCGGGATACTACCAGATCAGAATAAGGCTAGAGGACATAATGAAGATTACTTTTCGAACACATGAAGGTCATTATGAATTTAAGGTAATGCCCTTCGGATTAAATAAATGCTCCAACAACCTTCCAAGCTACCATGAGTGAGGTATTTCGTCCATGTCTAAGGAAGTTTGTGTTAGTGTTCTTTGATGATATTCTAATCTATAGTAAAAGATGGAAGGAGTATCTACAACATCTGGAGCAAGTTCTCACTATATTAGAAGAACATCAGTTCTATGCAAAAATGTCCAAGTGCACCTCTGGAAAAGAATTAGAGTACCTTGGACACATAATACCCAAGGAGGGAGTAAAAGTAGATCCTAATAAGATCAAAGCGATAAAAGAATGGCCCATACCAATTAACATCTCCAAATTAAGAGGATTCTTGGGGTTGACTGGATACTATTTGATCCGAATTGGATCCATAGAAAAACTGTCGAAGAACCATGATTGTATCAGGTCAGGACAATTCTCTAAAGAATTCAGAACCCTGATAAAAAACACCCCTGAACTAGTGGCAATGGCAGCTAGCGTGGAGCGACGAGGACCTCGATCAAAGCGCGCTGACCGAGGCCCATGGAGACTGTGCAGGAGGTCAAATTAGCCCTTGGGAGCCCCGGATTGGGAAACAGAGGTGGATTTTGATGCGCGCATCGCTGGGCGAACAGGGCCATGAAGGAAGAAACTCGAGCACACGGATGCATGGGAAGCTGGAGAACCGCAGGCGAAAAGCGAAAAAAAGCGCTAAAGGACAAGGCAGGACCTGCGCTCCGGAAAGCCGGTAGTATTGATCGGGGTGCCATCAAACGGTAAGTGGTTCTGGAAAAAATGGAGCAGTCCCATACATCGATCGATGCATGGCAAGCGGAGGTGAGAGAAAACCGTCGTTGATTGCGCGCTATCGGTCGAGCAAGTCAATTGCGCGGAAGGTGCGTATGACGTTGGATTTGGGGGACCCAAATTAAACGGCTGAGATCGCGCCCGATGGGGGAAGCGGAATTGACGAAGGAACACGCTGCGTTTTAGAAGGATTTGGAATCCGTTTGACCGCCACGGTGGAGGAAGGACTTCATCCATGACGTAACTAAAGAAACTAATCGACGAAGCAGGCTGGCGCTGTTTAGAAGAGGACATGTGGCCACTCCCTGAGCGTTCACGATGACACCGAACAGGGAACTCCAAGTGCAGCTGCAGAAGGTAAATCGACAGAGGCGGAAGAGGAACCGAATAGGTATGGGAACGAATGGCTAAAAGCCATGAACAGAGATAGAATACACAGTTTTGGAGGCAGCCAAAGCGAACCCCGAGAGGAGGATTGAACACTGAGCGACAGAAACCAGAGAAGATGGCAGTAAGGCAAAAGCAGAAAGAGACAGAGGGCTGAGCTGACCAGCGGCAGCATCGAGCACCAGAGAGTTTGAGATATTCAAGCCATCCCATAGAGGAATCTGTCTGGACTGAGCACCACATTTGGCTCTTTCCACTGTAGACCAGAAGGTCACAGAGCTGGTAGGAAGAAGAAGTTTGTGTACTAAGTGGCTTGGGAATCCAAGAACCACCTTGCCAAGCAATCCTGCTTCAGGAGAACTCACATTGAGTCCCTGCATTGTAATTCTCTGCTTAAAGACACAATAAAACAAGGCCACCACTGAAAGCTGGACCAGAGATGTAACCCTGGAGAATAGGGTGAACTCCTTATTAAAAATTCTTTTGTCTTTGTGTTTGCTTACTGTATTTCTCTGCTGTCTTTCCATTTAAATGTTTGTGTGTTGGAAATATGATCGATCCGTTGCTTAAATAACACAGAACACACCCCAACACATGAGTTTGTAATACCTTTTGTTTAATAAATCTTCAATTGATGTCACTCATAGGGTGATTATCAGATCACTATCAAAGGTTTATTCGAAATTATGCTCATGTATCTGCACCCCTAACAAATCTGATGAAAAAGAACCCCTAACAAATCTGTTAGAAAAATGTTTTGAAGACTTAAAGGAAATCATGTCCAAGGCACTTGTATTAACAACTCTAGATTTTTCAAAGCCTTTTGTAATTGAATGCAAGGCTTAAGGTGTTGGCATAGGAGCAATATTGATGTAGAATGGTCATCCAATAGCATTTGAAATCATAAAGCTCAATAAGCGAGATTGTCTCAAGTCTACATACAATAAGGAAATGCTCAACATTGTGCATGCATTAGCTAAGTGGAGGCAATATCTCTTGGGAAGTAACTTATTAATACGAACATACCATAATAACCTTCAACACCTCCTCCAACAGAAAACACTATCTACAGAACAACAAAAGTGGATTGAAAAAATTGCTGCCTTCGACATGGATATATTACATAAGAAAGAGAAAGACAATGTAGTAGTAAATGCTCTGTCCAAGAAAAGTGAAGAATCATCATTACTTGCAATTTTGGTTATTATCCCATAATGGCTTATTGAAATTCGAAGTGAGTATGCCAAAGATCTAGAAACAAGTGCTATAATCAATAACTCTCCTTAGAATTCATAATTTGAATGGAAAAACAATATTTTGTGGTACAAGGGAAGAATTTACCTAAGTCCAAATTCCAATTTTAAAGCCAAAGATCTCAAAGACTCCTATGATTCAATAACAACCACATGTAGGTTTCTTTAAAACCTACTATAATGTACGACAATCACTTTTTTGGAAGGAAATGAATGATGATATTAAAAAATATGTAGCATAATGCAATAAATGCCAGAGAAATAAAAATGATAACATTATGACCCCAGAGTGCTCCATCCCTTAAATATTCCAAATCAGAAGTGGGAAGAAATATCAATGGACTTTATCAAAGGATTACCCATGTCTGATGGCAAGGACAAAATTCTCGTAGTAGTCGAAAACTCACCAAGCATGCACACTTCATAGGATAATGGGGAAATTAGACTCAACGAAACACATCGTTGAGATATTTTGCAAGAATGTCTACAAACTACACAGGTTCCCAAGGTCATTGTTAGCAATAGAGACGCCAAATTCAAAGATAATTTCTGTAAGGAATTTTTCAAACATTTAAGAACTTGCCTCAACATGAGTTCAACATACAATTCTTAAACAGATGGTCAAACAAAAGTTGTCAATAAATGTTTAGAAGTCTACCTACATTGTTATGCAACAGAGAAAAAAAACAAGTGGGCTCAATGGTTACATTTCGCCGAATGGTGGTACAATTCCACTTATCACACTTAAGTGAAATTGACCCCATTTCAAGCTCTATATGGTTACGAACCTCCTAAATGGAAGGACCTTGCCATTATCAAGACAAAACTTCCAGTAGTTAAAGATCAGTTAGAAGAAACACAAAAAATATTCCAAGCACTAAAGGAAAATTCTCGTAGTAGTCGACAAACTCACCAAGTATGCACACTTCATAGGAATGGGGTAATCAGACTCAACGAAACAAATCGCTAAGATATTTTGCAAGAATGTCTAGAAACTACACAGGTTTCCCAAGGTCATTGTTAGCAATAGAGACGCCAAATTCAAAGGTAATTTTTGGAAGGAATTTTTCAAACATTTAGGAACTTGCCTCAACATGAGTTCAACATACTATTCTTAAACAAATGGTCAAACAAAAGGTGTCAATAAATGTTTAGAAGCCTACCTACGTTGTTATGCAATAGACAAAAAAAAGTGGGCTCAATGGTTACATCTCGCCGAATGGTGGTACAATTCCACTTATCACACTTAAGTGAAAATGACCCCATTTCAAGCTCTGTATGGTTACAAACCTCCTAAATGGAAGGACCTTGCCATTATGGAGACAAAACTTCTAGTAGTTAAAGATCAGTTAGAAGAAACACAAAAAATATTCAAAGCACTAAACGAAAATCTAAATATTGCAAGAAATTGTATGAAGCAGCAAGCTGACCGAAACAGAATAGAAAAAGAATTTGAAGTTGGAGAATGGCACCAAGGCTCTATGGACCGTACTAGATTAACAAAAAAATCAGCCAAGTAGCATACAGTTTAAGCCTTCCTAATAAAAGTAGTGTTCACAACGTCTTCCATGTATCTTGCCTTAAAAAAGAGCTTGGGAAACACCAAGCGGCACAGACAACACTGTCGACATTAGATGACGAAGGGAAGATCATTTTAGAACTAGAAGATACCATCTCCACCAGGGAAAAGGGGTTGCGATCACAAGTAATCAAAGAATATTTGATTAAGTGGAAAGACCTACCAGAAGAAGAAGCTTCTTGGGAGACAGAAGCATTTCATCAACAACAACCGTTGTTATGTATGCTTTGAGGACAAAGCATCTTTCGAGAGGAAGGCAATGTTATGTAAAAAATTAATAATTTTGTAATTATAGATTAATTATGCTTTGAGGACAAAGCAACTTTCGAGAGGAAGGCAATGTTATGTAAAAAATTAATAGTTTTGTAATTATAGATTAATTAGGCAAAAGGGCATGATCAAAAGATCATGCCCTTTCACCAAGAGGCGCTTGAGGCGTTATATAAGCCAGGGGACGTTCTATGTAACGTTCATCATTCAAGTATTATATATATATATATGTATGTGTGTGTATTTTTGTCAATAACTGAGCTTTTCACTCCACTGAATCAATGGTTTAGGGAAACCTTACTTGACTACCAGATTGAAGAGCTTGTGAATGTGAGGGATGTGAACATGTCCTCCAGTTTTTTAGGATTTCTGCTTGATAGCGTTCGAAGTCTTTGGCTTTCCCTTTGGAAAGTCATTTAACCCCAAACTCTATGTTTTCCAAAGTAAAAATCTCTTGGTTTGTGACAAGGGTTTGAAAGCTGTCCAGGACATTAAGTGATTCAGAAAGCTTCTTAAGGTAAAAGTTCCAGTTCATGCAGGGAGTTATATCATTATTCTCTTTAGTTTTACTTCTTTCTTGGGTTGAGGATTTGACTAGTATTAGAACTAAGAGACTAAATTCTGCTACGATAGATATAGATATTTATTTTGGGTAAAGCATTTCAGTTTTTGTTGGTTATCGACTGAGTAGCTTATTAGTTTGAATAATATAAAGCAGTTTTTAAAACTCTTCACAATATTATCGTAATGGTGTAGATTTAGGGATTTTAGCCAGGTTCTTAAAAGTCCATGTTTTACAGAATTTGATTAGTAGGAAAGTCTTTCAGGGATTTTAATTATCAGCATACCAATTAAATTAGTTTCAGGTTTTTCCCTTGGCATGCTTGCATTCCGGTGGTCAACTCATTTAAAAGAAAAATATATAATGCTATATAGGCTTTATGGAAGACACATTGCTGTTCCTTAAATGGATAGTGATGCTTGAAGGGTTTTGCAAATCTAATATACAGCTTTTTAACATAGCTACGAATGTCCAATGGGAAATTTTCCTTTTTTCAAGGATATTACTCACATTTAATAAAAATGATTGTTGAATCCTGGAATATTGTGCCTAAATGAACTATGCAGTCATGTTTAGCTGTAGATGATTACCGACATTTTTAACAGGCCTTAAGTGGTTAATTCTTTTGGCCTTACTGAGGGTTCTTTTTAGGAAATCATTTAATAATTCTCTCACCTCTTAACATTTACTCTAAGTGGCACATTTGACATTTTTAAGGCAAATTTTGCAATTACTGTAAAATTCTCATCAATCGTTTTATACTATAATAGATAATAAAACAAATATCGAAGTGCCGAGTTAAAATTATATACTTTGGTGGGAGACCGTGATTATGATGATACACGCTTCTTTGCAATAATTTCATTTAAATTACAATATTAATAATCATATCTTGTTAAATTTCAGGTATAATAGTACCTGCAAAAGGGCAAAATGAAGATGAAGATGACATGGTAGCACCTAGAAGTCTGCGGTCTTCTACAAATGCTGATTCAGATTCTGAGTGATATTGGCTACTGCTCAGTTTTTTATTTACCAAAATTAGTTTCTTATTTTATGCACAACGCTGACAGAGGCTGCTGTTGCAAGTGCAATTGAGTGTGCTAAGTGAACAGGAGATTTGAATCTTGGTGGTCAATTATCAGAATTTATTAAGGTAATCTTCATGTTGTAAAGTTATGGATAGATAACTCGATCAACTAAGATCTGCATGTAGAATAGCTTTCCATGCACCGTGCTTCTTAATTATGTCTTCTCTGGAATGTTTATCATATACACTTTTAGATTGTCTTTCAATCAAATATGCTGGATTACAGAATTTAATGGGTAAGATTTGCCATTAAGAATGCAATAATGCTGGGTAATATTTCCGTGCAACTCCGTGTATACATGTATGGATTAATTTTCACCAAATTCAGGCTATTGCATCATATGTTTGAAGTGATTATGCTTCTTTTTATCTGGTTTTCATGCCTGTCATGTTCATTTCATATGGGGTAGTAAATTCTCGCTGTTTATTAATCTGGCATGGGCCATCATGACTGTCTACTAGAAGATGAGGGTGACGACTGTGAAATGAGGACATACAGGAAAGGGAATTAGGCAATTGTATTCTATACAGCGGGAACCATATTACTACTGAAAAGGTAATCACAGAGGATTGCTATACATTTAAGTCAATCCAGCTTTCTATCTCACGCCTGCCATCACATTCCTTTCCATAATGGAAATGTGTCCATATTTAAACAGGAACAACTAGGTTGGTATTTTAAAGCAATAGTAGTATCTGTTAGAAGGATGAAGACGTGTTGTGTGTTGAAAATTGGGCAGCTATGGGGCGAATTTCCCCATTGGAAGCCCATCTTGTTCCAAGGAAGAATTCAATTTGGTTAAAGGAAATATTATTATTTGGCACTCTTCTCATTATCATTCAATGTTGCTCAAAATCAAGCAAGCACTCATTAAAGAAAAAATATATATTTAAATATTATTTGGAGCAAATTTGAATTTAACAGTTTTCCTCCTAATTCTACAAGTCGGCCACATGATGTCAACCCCTAGTTGTGACTTTTTGCTCAAAGGGACAACTTTATATCAGCAATAATACTCCATTATTTGGCATTCAATTTGGACTTCAAGTGTGAAAAGTTCAGACTTCTCTGAGGCAGATTAGCTCAGATTTGTGGCTTGTCCTATGGGTCACACCTTTTCTATGGCTCACATATATTTCCTGAGGCTCGCATCTTTCCTGTGTGGTTCACGGTATCTCTCAGTGGTTCACATTTGTTATATTTGTAGCTCACACTCTCTATAGCTCAATTACAGTGGCTCACACCTATGGATTGCATTGGTTCATAACTTCTTGTGGCTCACATTCTTTATTTCTTGAGGTTCACACATTTTTATGGCTCGCTTTAGGTTGCACTCTTATCACAATGGCTCACATACAATCTTTGTGGCCCATTGTCTGTTCTGTGATTCGATGCATATCCCTGTGGCATCACTTTTATTTTGTGACCCAATGCATATCTTTGTGGCATGGATTTTGTTCTGTGACTCGATTCATATCTTTGTGGCATCGCTTTTATTCTGTGACTCTAAGCATATCTCTATGGCATTGCTTTTGTTTTTGTGGCACAAATTTCTGCCGTGGCTGAAATATTATTGTGTTTGCATATTTCTGTGTGGCTCAATTTACTATGGCTCGCACAATCACATGTGGCTAGTTTCATTTACTATGACTTGCATTTTGAGACCCACAATTATGTGGCTTGCATTTGTAACTCACCTTTCTCTGTGGTTCACTTTACATGGCTCACATTTATATGCTTCGCTTTACGTAGCTTGCATTTATATATTTCTCTATGGCTCGATTTACATACCTCACATATGTTACCTTATGGCTTGTATTCTATATCTCTTCGGACCTCTCAATGATTTGTATAACAATTAAATAGTGATTTATATGATAACAGTGAGACAATGACCTATGTGACATTGATCTATGACTTGGAGACATGGCTGTAATTTATATGGCAATGACACGACTTTGATGTATAACTACAATAGTAACATAACAGTGACCTTGATAGTGACCTTGATGAAAGATAGTGACAATAATCTTCCATAGGACAACGATCTTTTTGCATGGTTGTGGCCTTGATGTTGACAATGACAGTGGCCTTGATGTTCATAGTGACCTTGTTGCATAATAGTGACCTTGATGGATGATTAGTGAACTTGATAGTGATGACCTCTGATAGTGATGAAACTTATTCCTATGACATGGATGTTACTTCTTGTGACAGTGATCTGGTCGTTCAGTTCACAAATGTAGTTGTGAACTGATTTGGGTTGGCCTTAGAAGGCTTGATTTATCTCATGTTGATTGTACTTTGTATATTAGCTGAACATTTGATGAATATCTAAAGAAGAATTTGGTTGAGTTTTCCCCTTGTGGTGTTTTGCCCTGGTCTTTGACGTAAATCCTGGAGTTTCCGTTGTGCACACTTTTTTTCTACTGTTCCTTTATTGTTCTGTTGCATTGTTGATGTTATTGTTCTCTATAATTGCTAATGATGAAATAATGTTATGGGTGAATGTTATATGAACATATTGAAAAATTTTAAAATTGCAATTATCTATAGTTTAGAACAATCTAGGCCTAAAAATTAACATTGTGGATAAATGCAAATTAATATATGTTACATTTGCAATTCCTTTCAGTGAAGGGCCCAACCGAATGACCAAATGATAGGTTTCTTCAGATGTCCCTGTAGATGTGTGTAAAGAAAATGTGTGAGAAAACTTATGTAAGTGATCGAAACTCATTATACAAATGTCGTAATGTGAAATTCCTTGGTATCATTTCCCTTCACAACCATTGAAATTTTCTAGCAAAGTTCTCAAGTGACATCTGTCAACAAAAAATATTTTAGTGTTAAATGTATACTTTTCAAAAAAGTATTATATTAGCACAATCTGCATAGAAATAATATACTCTGCCCTTTTTTTTGTTTGTAAAATTAAGTTTTGTATTGTTTTTCAAAGTTGAGAAATTAATATTTGAATTTTATATACCTTTGTTTTTCCTAACAAATTGTTTTCTCATGTTTATGTAAACTAAAAACTAAAAACACCCTTTTAAAGAGTAAACATCTCATGTTTATGTAAACTAAAAACTAAAAACACCCTTTTAAAGAGTAAACATCAATGGTACATTTTTATAAATTTAGATATGTAATTTTTATGTCATTGATTTTCTCTTAACATGTGGAAAAGGAAACATGTATGTACAAGTTTTAGAACAAAATATATTAGAAATAGAATATGAAAACAAAAACAAGAAGATGATATGCCATTGGATAGATGGTTCAATGATGAACAGTTTGTTGAGGGAAATCTTCCCCTAAGGTTAACTAATTGATAAGCTTAACAATGCAGATAGTAGAAACTTAAGAAACCAACCCAAATAAACATGCAAACAAGGAAGGTTCTAATATATTAGATAAGATGCCTACTTGGGGGTTCGGCGGCTATAGTAGATCTTCTTGTTTCCTCTTCCCTCAGATACCCTTAAACTTCAGGCCTGCAACCAACACAAGTGGAAAATAACTAAACAAAGAAGAATCAAAGCATGCATGTATTCATTATATCAATTCAATCAAATATTAAAACATATAATGGAAATCAATCACATATAGCAATAATATTGGAATGAGAATGAGTTTCTTGATTATTCAATTTGTAGTAATGATACAAACACATATACCTACTCCCCGCACACACTACACTGAATCGTCCTCCAGATTTCTCTTTCCTAGGCCAAGAAAGGTATCCCTCCTTTATATTATGATTGATTCTGTCACCCTAGAGGAGAAGAAGACTAGAGTTGGGTCATGGGAAATTGACCAGAGTTGGGTTGTTTATGAAAATTAATTGCTTCTCTCATACCCATGAAATCCTTTAATACCATCAAAAATTAGTTCGAGTGGTTAAGGGATGTGCTATGACAAGTGGCTCATGTTCTAACTCGTAAATTTCGCTTGAAAATGCGCGATAATGCACACTTGTTTTTCATTTTGTAGGCATACATGCGATGTTTTGAGGAGACTCGGGTATATATGTGACTTTTTTTTTATAAATGTCTTGGAAATATGCAAGATGTCCGAACAAAGAGTGGTTTTAAAAAAAAAATATTTTTGAAAGACTTTTCAAGGAACATCAAGTCTGCCATAGAGAATATGGGAAATAAATAGGCCAATAGAGCATCACAAAGTAGAGGCAAAATATACTATAATAAAGTATGCCACATAAGGAAGAGATGAAATAATTTCACCACTTGTAAATTGCAACTATAGATTTTTTTTAAGGGATGATAAAAATCTTACATTAGGGATATTTTGAGGTAAAAAATGGGTCTCAAAACAAAAAATTTAACCTTAAAAGAGCTAATGGGATTCAAGATAATGATTTCATCCCAAGAGGAGAATATTTCGGAGGAAAAAATGAAAACTATTTTTATTGTATTTTCGGCTTATATCCTTGTAGGCTTACTCAAATGTCAAGTGAAGACACTTGTTGGATACATAATTCAATTCTCCATCCAAAGAGTACCCACTCTGCATATTTCTAAGTAGATCCACATCGAAAATAAATGAAAATACATGAAAAAAGTATGTTGATATGTTCATTTATTTTCATTTTTTATGTGGGTATACTTAGAAGTCTGCAAAGTTAGTGCTTGTTGGATGTGGAATTGAATTTCACATCTAACGAGTGTCTACACGAGCATCTAATCCTGTTGGATGCAAGATTAAGAAATAATATACCATATTGTAAATGTGCCAACCTGATGTTCTTTGGCTAACAAAAGTCCCTAGTAGAGACTATACATCTCTGCTTGATTATTTGTCATATGACCAAGACCCTATGAGTACTTGAACACTTAAGATTTTATATGTTTATTAACTAAAATAAAGTTCTAAAATATCATGATTAGGAATATGAATGATCATTATTTTAATTTATGTAGTAAGGTGGATCTATTTATATTTACAATGTTAAGCGTGCTTATTTTGGAATAAGAATTTGAGAATTTTAATTTAATTATAAATCATTAATAGGTGGATGGTAGGGATTTAATCTTATGGAATATTCACCAAATATTTTTAGCAATAGTCAAGGATTTATGACTGAGATTTATTTTAATTATAGCTTTGACCAAAATTTAACAAAGCAATTTTTGGTCAAATCATAATTTTTTGTTGTATAAAATATGTTATTGACTGCATATATGGATTTCACTCCCTAAAAAACCCCTAGGGTACTCGGATTGTGGAGAATCATAATTCAAACTTATGATTGGACAACAAATCCTTGTTGAATTCTCAACAAATTCGATCTGAAAATATGTTGAAAACACTTCAAAACGTAAAAAAGTAGACTACAACTTATTTTAAAGGTAGTCTTTATCCTTTTTTATTTTCAATTTAATTGAAAAATGTTTTAAAATTAAATTAAAATAAACAATATGTTTCCATGTGATATTGATAAGTTGTGGCATTGATTTATTAATAATGTGACAAAGTCTATTTACAATTTGAGGATCTTCATTACTAAAGTTGGATGAATCTCATGTATTAAGAATCTTTAAAATATATATATGTTTAATTCATATTTTAATAATAATAATAATAATAATAATAATAATAATAATAAAATTATAATTTAGTTAATTTTTATGATATTTTAAATATTGGAAATGTGAGATGTATCATGAGGTAAGTGTGTTGATGGCAATCATAAATTGATGCCTTGAAGTTTACCAACTATTTAATTTATATGGCACAATTTTTATATATTTCACATCATTGACATTGAAATATTGTGACTCAACAAAAACATCAAATAATTTTATTTATGGCCACATTGTTCATATTAAATTTTTTTTTTTGTTATTAACATATTTTTAGGTTCCATGGAATAATTCTCTCTCTATCTCTTTATAGATATATATAAATCTTCTACCTACTTTCTGGCTAAATACCTTGCCTTAAAGCTTAGACCCTTAGTTGGCCGTACAGAGTCCTTCCTCAAAGACTCTGCATCCTTTGTTGAAGAGCTAAAGGGCATAAAGCTTGACACTGGGGACATTCTTGTGAGTTTTGATGTGGTCTCCCTTTACACTTGCATCCCTATAAAGGAGGCCATGGAGGTGATCAACCGTCTTACGGATCCTGATACTGTTCGGTTAGTTGAGATCTGTCTCACTTCCACTTTTTTCAGTTTCTAGGGCGAGTTCTTTGAAGAGACCTGTGGTGTTGCCATGGGCTCACCACTGTCCCCTGTTGTTACTAATCTTTTTATGGAAGATTTTGAATCCAAGGCTTTGGCCTCAACTCGTCTCCTACCCAAACTCTGGAAAAGATTTGTAGATGACACTAATGTCATCTGGTCTCATGGCCAGGAGGAGTTGGATCTCTTCTTCAAATATATCAACAGTCAATCCTTCGCCATTAAGTTCACCATGGAATAAGAAGTAGATGGTTGCCTCCCTTTCCTTGATATTATTTCAAAGAATATTGACGATTCTCTCTCCCACCGAGTGTTTCGGAAGAAAACACATACTGAGCAGTATTTGCATGCTAGTTCCCATCATTTCCCTGCTCAAAAGTTGGGCGTTTTCAACACCCTCGCTACTCGTGCCCTAAGGATCTCTGATGAAAAGAGCTTCGATAAAGAGAAATCCCATCTCCTTAATGTCTTTGTTGAGAACGATTATAGTAGACACCTTGGTCAGAAGGCTTTCCTTAAAGCCTACAAGAATTCGGTAGTTAAAAAAGAACCTAAAGATCGAGTCCCAAGGGTCCATCTACCTTTTATCCAAGGGACCACTGATAAGATTGCTAGGATTCTTAAGAAGCATAATGTTCCCTTGACCTTTAGACCCCTTAACACCATTCGTAATTCCCTTTGATCAGTGAAGGATCCTATCAGCCCTAAGGACATGAAGGTTGTCTATATTATTCCTTGTTCTTGAGGGATCCCCTACATTGGTGAGACTAGTCGCTCTATTAATCAAAGGATTAATGAGCACGCGACAAACCTAAAACATGGGAGAACGAAGTCTTCCTCACTAGCGGAACATGCAGAGAAGACTAAACATCATGTTTGTATTCAGGAGGCCCAGGTTATTGTTAAGGTTGCTCAGTTCCATCACCGAAAATTTAGAGAAGCCATTGAGATTGAAAAAAGGCCAAACAATCTCAATAGAGATGGTGGTTGGAAGATCAGTAGTTGCTGGATCTCTGCCCTCTCTTCCTAGTTGTTTCTTCCCCTTCCTCCCCTCCCTCTATTAATGACTTGAACTTAATTTCTATTTCCTTTTTTTCTCCCTTATTATCCTATAGTGAAGCTTCTAACTAACATGTTTTTTTAATCCTTAATTCTTATTTGAGTTTTTGGTCCTCTTTGGAAATCTCCCTCATTTTCTTTTCCTTATATTTATGAGATAGTCCTTTTCATGACTATCTGAATGGGTTAAAATTATCTAGTATAAGATAATTATTTAAATTTAAGTAGAAAGTTTATGTTCACATTAGATAGCTTTATTAATAAATTTATATTAATTAGTTATCCAAACCATTTTTTTTTTCTCAGTAAAAACTAAATCTATTAAGAGAACGTATGGTACAATGCGAGGTTACAAACAAGAGAAGCAAGAACAAAGGCAGCCGGAAAGGATTGGTAGTCCACCTCGGCTCCTAAGAGAGAAAGAGTAGAGATCAATGCTGAGCAAGAAGAAACAAGATGAACAAAAGAGCAAGATTTGAACAGAGGATTCTACCCAACATGTGCAGAATCCACTATTCTACATTTTTTCCCTTTCTTTTTACCAACTTTGACCCACTCAGGAGGGCTTTGCTGAGCTGGCATGATTTGCAAACTGAGAATAGCTGATGGAGAGGTCTCCTTGTTTGAGTCCGAGGTGGAGGATTCATGGATCCTTTTCTGTGAGGCTGGTATGACGGACGAATCCACTGACCTGCCGGGGATGGATCCGGTTCCGACGCTGCTGCCACACCTTCCTTATTCTCTTCCTCTTCATCGGAGCTGAAGTCAAAATTGTCCATGGGAGGAGGATCATGAGGCATCCAGCTTTTGGACTTCTTCTTAGTATTGGGTTTCTTCTTTTGGGCTGGCATCGTGGGACAAGAGCTCTGAAGGTGACCTGTATGATGGCAGTTGCGGCAACGAAAGGCTGTATTCTCGTAATCCAAGGTTTGTGTCCAATGAAAATCTCCAATTTTGAGATTGATCTGGTCTGGGAGTTCTTTGCTTTTGTCTATTTCTGCACAAATCCTGGCAAAAGTGTATAAGCCCTTTTCCCCTCTAGAGATGTCTGTGTCTAAAAGGCGGCCTAGAGAGTTGCCAATCCCTTGGAATACTGCAAAGTGCCATAGATTCACTGGGAGGTTTGGAAGTTTGACCCAGATGGGGAGTTTGGTGATAACTGCTGTAGAGGGATCGAAATCTGGGAACCAAGGCGTGAGGAATAAGCCAGCTGCTCCCCAGAACCATGGGCCACCAGTTAAGGCTTTTTGATAGTCCTCATCGAAGGCAAACACTACGATGAAAAATCCCTTTGAGCATAGCAGAACCTTGCAGTTGTTGGTCCAATTAGAGTGGGTCCATTGGTAGAGGTCTGCTGTGCGTGGCCATAGCCCATTAAACCTGCAGATAATGCCATATTCCGCAAAATGTTGGGTTTGCTCATCCAGCGAAGGATGCATTATTTCTATGGAGGGGGTTTCCTCCAGTTTGTCCACCAGAAAAGGCTTGGGAGCTTGAGCAGGTGGAGATGTTCTCTTAGGCAGCTTCGCATGGACATTGTCCTTGTAAGAAAACGCCTCAGCTGAGGATGATTGTCCTGCAGCGCCCCCTCTTAGACGAAGGGTAAGAGCAATGGAGGTATTTCTCTTAATGTTGTAAAAAGACAAGTGGAAAGATCCTCGAGTTGTTTACCTTCGTGGAGAAGTCGCTGTGCTGTAGAGGGAATCCCCAGCTTGATTTCCAGAGCCTGCTTGAGGTCTTGCACTTGATCCGACGCTCTCACCCATTGTAGCAGGGTTTTGCCAGAAATAAGCTTGATCAGGATCTGGAATGAGGCAGAGAGACCAGAATTTTGCTTGCCTCTGCAGATCTGAGACAACAGGCGGCTGGAGCTTTGCAAGGTCTTCTTTTCCTGCGTTTGCCGCAGGGGATAGAGATGAGAGGAGGCGAGAGTCCTAGGGACGCCAGATCTGACTTTGTGATCCGCCCACAAGAGCGTCCAGACGCAGTTTGGGGGGGATAAAGAAGAAGTAAACAAAAGAGAGCAGCCTTCCAGGGTGAAGAAATTATTTCCAAGCGTGGCCGAATGCAGCGACAGATGGCTGAGAGTCGGCGTCCCCAAAATCCGTTGAATGATCATCTACAGCAGCATGAAACCGGTCGTTAGTAGCCGGGTTGTTACGAACGGGGATCCGTTCCACTAATCCAGTTTCCTCATGATAAGCCAAACAGAGATACGATCCGCCATTGCAATCCAGCTTTATAAACGCTTCTCCAGGCGGGCAATGAACCTTGTCGATGGCGTTCAGGTCATTGTAATAGTCGGTTTCCACAAACTCCTCTGGCAACCTCTCTCCATTTTTGCTCACAAATAACGACCCATAGCGAGATTTGAGCTCCTGGTATTGCTCGAGCTCTGGAGGGATGTCATCACATAGATCATCTTGAACATCAAGATAATCATCAGAGCTCTCGCTGCGAAGGGACTTCCTGTGGCGCTTTGGAGCCAGAGATTCGAAATGGGATTTAATCTGTTCTGCTATTTGCAATTGTTGCTGCACCTCCAAAATTTCATCGCTCCTGCTCGGCTTCTGTATTGTCAGTCCTCCTTTCCCCATGATCAGAAGATCGTTCTAGTTACCCAAACCATTAATAATAAGAATAATATAATAATAATAATAATAATAATAATAATAATGTAATACTAATTAATATTATTATTTTAGTTAATATTAAATCCATGCAATTACTAATAGTTATAATCCCTAGATCTATTAATATTTGTTAACATTTTACTCATTATTATTATTAATATTCCCTAGATTTATTATTTTTAACTCAAATGTGATTAACATTTTACTTAAAATAACACACAATATCAACTGAAAAGTATTAAAATAATTTTCGTTTGTAGCATTCTAAACTTTAATGACATTCAGAACATTATAAAATATAATGATATCAACCCTAATACATTGAATAACTATTTATCTAATAATGTCATTATAATTAAATAATTTAACTAGTCAAATCTAGCCGTTTCTTTGTCAATTATAGCTATTTGTCCAGTCTAGTCTAATATAGCCGTTTTCTAGTCAAACCTAGTTGTTGGAAGCTTTGCTATCCCTATTTAACATGTAGCCATGGTCTCATTCTTCAACTTGTCGTGACGATGAACCACACTCGTTGGTTCGAAATGCGTCGACAAATGTATTATCATGTGATTTCCGCTGAATATTTTTCTCCTAAACTACATATTAAACACTAAAAAAATTATACATCTCCCCTATACTCTCAATTGGAAAACACCTATCAATTGAATACGAATAATGTATGGGCTTTTTCTAGGACCACATTTAGCCAAATAACATGGAATCTCCAGAATCGCTATTATGGTAGATTCTCTTATAACGATTCATTTCCTGCAAAAGGGTACAACCTCCAAAGCAAACACGTTAAATCCTCTTTTACAAAGAATCATGAATATAATCCTTTCAACACAAAATCTACTATCATATCCTTAAAAGCTATAATTCATCGATATAACAACAAGCCAATCAAGCATGTTGTCTAAAGAAGGGCCAAATAGGGATCAACGGAAAAAAGGGTTAGAAAACCATTCCATGACTTTGCAAATGGAAATGACAAATCTCCTTATGCATTCATGTCATAAAAACACAAGAATCATTATGGGAATCATGAATTAACTATCTAAACTATGGGAATAAATGTGGCCCTTATGCATTCAATGACAAGTGAACACTCTAATCGACGACAATATTTTTTGGGAGGTGGCGTTGGGACCCAACATGCAAGCGACACACCCTCTTGTACTATGCTCATGGTAAGTTTGCACACCTTGGAACATGGTATTAAATCTCAATTGCGTGTATAATAGTCACCTTGTCTTAAAGATTGAATCACCCGCACTAGAGGGAAAGAATGCACTCATGTGGGAGGAACAAATATCGTTTCGAGCATTCATGTAGGAAAGCACTCGATTCGCCCTGGTTTCTATTTATTTGGTGGAGATGTGTAGCCATTTGAAATGTGTAGAAGTCAGGCTCTGCCTTCTCCCTCCTCGGGAATCCGAATTGAGTCTACGACCTTTGGATGAGAAATGAAGGTCAAGGCTTGGTTTGGATGGGGTTGTTTTCTCGAGCATTCATCTTGTAGTCGCGCCCTGCCCTCTGAGTCTTGGCACTCTCAGGAAGTATCTCCAACACGATCTAAAATGAAATCATCTTCTGGTGGTTTTTGACAAAGGTTGGGATGCTTCGCACAACCAACATACCAACAACTGAGAGATCAACAAAGTGACTAGCCCGCAAGCATTCCCAACAAAGTGACTAGCCCGCAAGCATTCCCTTTGCAATCAGAGTAGAAATTGGTAAACCGTTTTTCTATTCACGTATAAATCCCCAGTTCTTGTTACAATCTCATTGGAAACACCTGGTGCACAACTTTTGTGTCAATTAGTTCACACTTTTAGGGAAGCTGGGACAATATTGAAATGAGACAGTGGTTTCGAGGAGAGGGCCTCCCTAAGTGCCCCCTCTGTCCCCATCCCCTATCAATGACATCATAGACTGTCATTCTCGAAAGACAACTCGTAAGGACATAATGGATCACAATAGGTGCCAACTTCGAGGTGAGGGCCTCCCTAAGTGCCCCCTCTGCCCCCACCCCCTATCAATGACATCATAGACTGTCATTCTCTTTTGCATCTTATCCTAAAACTCTCCCTCCAGGTAGCAGAACAATTAGACAGGAAGTAAGACTTTCAACAATAAATTAATTGTCAAAATGACTATATGTGGACAATTCTAGAACATAGTATTTTTTTAAGGATTTAATATTTTTCATATATATAGTATGGTATGTGACTATTCTAGTTTGAAAATTCATGTATATAAAATGTAAGCGAATATTTAATAAAAAACATGTAATTTACTATTAAAAGTGGTAATCTTTTGGCAAATATCATCCATTTAATCAT
>APFE030613407.1:104005-114632 GCA_000404065.3 Pinus taeda | reverse complement strand
TTATTATTTTTTTTTCCACTGGAAAAATCTGTAACTTTCATTATGATTTGAAAATTACATTTATATCGCTATGTATATGCTTGAGGTCACTGTATAACAGTGTGCCTATTAGCCTTCAAAAAATAGTAGTCAGTTCATACTTAAGATGTTCCACGTAGGGTCATCTTTCACTTTGCAAAAAATTTACAAAAAAGCCATATTGGCTCGCTTGCTGCTCTATATGTTCTAGTTATTTACATAAATACTGTTAAATCAATCAAAAAGTTCATAAAGTTATTGCTCTGGTGCTTGTTGGTATCTCGGATCTATATATGGACGGTGGTAGTATTTGAATTCCTGATGTCCATGAACTTCAGAGACTTCCCATACTCCTTTGTCCATCATCGTGGCCTCCTTGGATAATCTGTCAGCGCTCTCGTTATGTTCCCTGTAGATGTGCGAACATGTGATGTTGTTAAATGCAGATTTGAATTCCTGAATCTCATGCAAAATAATGTTGAGTGTGTGTATGTGACAGATTGAAATGTTGTTGAACCAGTTAATGATGATTTTTGAATCCCCAAATATGTTTATGCAAGTGATATTATGGCTCATTGCGAAGTGGAGGAGGTCTCTGAGTGTAATAAGCTCGGCAAAATTATTTGAGCCAGTGCCCAATCCTGCTTTGATTCTGTAGTAATGCTGGTTCATTTTGTGTATAATGATACTGCCTCCACAGCTCTGCTGATTTGCTGCTCCATCGAAAAATGCCCACGGGATGGATTGATCTATGTGGGGTGGCGAATGGGGGCGGCGAACATGTGCAGGAGGAGGTTCTGGCAGTTCATTGAATGCCGCAATGATACGAGCTCCCAACAGGTTCCTGTGAGCGGGTTTGTCATGAAAAACGATCTGGTTCCTCGCCTTCCATATGTGCCAAGTTACTATGGCAGGGAGGCTCATCGATTTTGTTCCTTTATGTCTCGCAGTCCATTCAGACCAAGCCTCCGTAATATTTTGACATGCCCAAGTCCCATTGTAAGCAATGGTGTTTTTAATGTCAGCCCACAATTCTAGCGCGACCCTGCACAATAGGAATAGGTGGTCTATAGATTCCGACGCTGATTTGCATAACGCACACCAGGTAGGGCCGTGATGTGCTCTGCGCTGTAAATTATCTCCTGTGGGTACCTTGTTCCTGAGTACGCACCAGAAGAAAAGCTTGGATCTCGGGGATGAGGTTAACTTCCATAAGTTGTGCCACCAATCCAGCAGAGCTTCCGGTTTTTTGTGACTGATGAGGAGTGTATATCCAGCCTTCGGAGTATAAAATCCGAATTCCGACTGACTCCAAATAAGCTCGTCCTGCCCCTCAGTGATTCTTATGTGCGATTCCATCAGAGCCTCCCTGTATGATTCCCATGCTTGATGCCATTGCGGTGGGAGGTTCAGTTGCTGAGCTGATCGCCAAGCCTGATGGAAAATATCAGAGGTTTCTTGGTCAGCTATTTGTGCAATCACCTTAATGTCACGTGCGAATAGATATTCAACTAATTCACGTGGCAGTTGATGCCTTCCCCCACTGCCTGCCCAAGGGTCAATGCCGATCCTAGCTTGAGCCCCGTCTCTGATCCTCCAGGCCAAATTGTCCCTGATCATGGGCATTGAGTGAATAATGGCCTTCCAAAAAGATGATACCCCCATACTGTTCCAGGTGGGGAGTCTAATCCAGTCCATAGTGTCGAGGGGCCATATGTATTTATGGTACGAGAGACGAGTCCATAGATTATGGCTAGTTAGCAGGGCCCAACTCATCTTTGCCGCCAGTGCTTGTGCAAATAGTGGGAGATCTTCGAGTCCCCATCCTCCCCACTTCTTTGGGATTGCGATCTTCTGCCAGCCGATCCATGCAAATATCCGCTTGTCTTGGCTACCTGCCCATAGATATCGATTACATATTTGTTGTAGCCGAGCAAGTGTATGTCTGGGGATCCATGCAAGAGCCATCCAGAATACCGGGGTGGCCTCCAGCACTGTTTTAATGAGGATCAACCTGCCAGCCCTGGATATGTACCTATAGCTCCAGCATGTGAGGCGTTTTTCCAATTTTGATATTAACCAAGTCCAGTCAGCGATCCTTTGGCATGTGGGTTTTAACCAGAAGCCAAGGTATTTGAGACCCCTGTCTATCGGGTGTATGTTGAAGGGGAAAGCCTGAAGGGCATGTTGTGCCTCATTAACCGATGTGCGAGTCATTGTTATTGTGGATTTTGCTCTGTTGACCTGCATTCCTGTGGCTTGTGAGAAGAGCTCAAGAATGTGAGAGAAAGTCATAGAGTCTCTCATGCTTCCATCCAATAGGATGAGAACATCATCCACAAATAGTAGGTGAGTGAGGTAGCATTCTTCGGTAATCTTGAGACCCCTGAGGGTCCCTTCCCTTGTGGCTGATATGATTAGGAGGCTCAATCCTTCCATGACCAGGAGAAACAATAGAGGAGATAGGGGGCAACCCTGCCTCAGACCTCTTTCAGAGTGAAAGAAATGTGAGGAAGATCCATTAATCAGGATGCTGAATGTAGGGGTCGTGATACAGGCCATTATCCAGTTGATGAATGAGATTGGGAACCCCAGATGGATGAGGATCATCTTTATGTATAGCCAACTGACCCTGTCGAAAGCTTTTGAGAGATCTATTTTCAAGAGGGTGCTCTTGAGATGTTTGGTCCAGATGGAGTGCAGGGACTCCTGGGCAGACCCAATGGCTTCATGAATCTGCCTGTCCTCGAGGAAAGCGAATTGATGGGGGGCAATGTGAGTGGATAGGATGGGTTTAAGCCTTTCGGCAATGATTTTTGAGATGATCTTGTAGAGTACATTACAGAGAGATATAGGGCAGAAATCATCAAATGATGATGGGGAGTCTGTATTGGGAATAAGAGCTATGAAAGTGGAGTTTATGGCATGGTATAAGGACCCCGATATCCTACATTCCTCAATCACACTAATCAGATCCTGACCAATCTGTTCAAAGAAAGCAAGATAAAATTCAATCGTCCATCCGTCAGGTCCAGGACTCTTGTCTCTATTGAACCATTTGAGAGTGCTTTCCAATTCCTCCATGGTCACCAGATTCTTGAGATCCTCTGAGTCTTCCTCATTTACAAATCTCGGAAAATGTGAAGCCACTTCTATGATTTCAGCCAAGTTTGCCCCCGGTGGGTTTCTGAATAGGCATCGAAAGTGTGCAGTACCCAGCCGGGAGAGTTTGTTGAAGTTATCAGCCAATCCCCCATCTGGTTGGGGCAGACTCCAAATAGTGTTGGTCACTTTCCTTCCTTTTGCAAAGTTGTGGAAGAATTTTGAGTTTTCATCCCCTGCTTTTAACCATATAGCTCTGCTACGTAGCCTGAGGGATTCCTCCTTTTGTCTAAGTAATGTGGCCCTCTGATTTTCAAGTTCAATCAGACGAGTCTTGTCCACTGCCGATCTGAATCCCAGGTTCCTATCATCAAGCAGAGAGCTCAGCTCTTCCTCAACAGATAAAAGCTGGGCCGTATCCCTTTTGTTCTTCTCCTTGGCCCAGTTTATGACAATGTGTTTAAGCTCCGTGAGGTTCTTGCAGAACCCTCTGGCCAATGATGCCTCCCTATTGATAGGATGAGTCTGCCAAAAATCAGATACCAACTTGATGAAGTCTTGATCTTGGAGCCATGTATGATTGAATTTGAATGGTGCCTTTGGTTTGGGCAAAGGCCCAAGGATCTCCAGGTGTATGGGGGAATGGTCCGATAATCCCCCAAATCCCACCCATTGTTTAAAGTGGTGAAGTTCCTGGATCAGAGGTCCCTTCAGAAGGAAACGGTCAAGTCTGCGAGCCAATGCAGCATCACCCACTCTTCTGTTTCGCCATGTAGGCATGGGCTGTTGCATGGGAACATCCACAAAGTCAGCTTGCTCTAGGGCATTCCTCATAAAGTTCGTGATTGAATCCACTTGAGCCATAGAGCCCCATGATTCACGGAACCCCATCGAAAAATTCAGATCACCACCCAGGATGGTATGGCTCACGGTCAGCAGGGATAGGTTTAACAGACGGTTCCAGAAGGGTTCTCTGTGCTGACATGGTCCGTATACATTCACAATACGGAATGCCACTCCCAGATCTGCCGAAAATATATCCGCCCCTAAGAACCCATGTCCACCCCAGGAGGAATCAATTCTAATAGTCCTGGGGTTGAATCCAATTGCCAGCCCCCCAGATCGCCCCAAGGCATCCGAGGCCAAGAATTTCCAGCGGGGAGTCAAAGTGTTTAGGCATTGTGCAATGTTTGCAGCAGGACCCAGAGTTTCTTGGAGAAGAATGATGTCTGGTAGCTCAGTCTCAAAAAGTCTCCGGATGGCTAGTTTTTTGGGTTCACTGGCCAAACCCCTGCAGTTAAATGATAGGCACTTCATGGAGGACCGCATCGCGGGGTGGGTGCTGCTCTAAGAACCCCTTCAATGGTAGACTGCCTGCCAGATGCGACTTCAGCACCGGCTCTCCAGATGGCTTTTGAGAGATCTGATTTTCGACCCCTAGTGGCCTGATGCCCCATACTCAAGGGTATAATGCCCAAACCCCCACAGGTTCCCGAAATCAGAGGGCGAGGTCGAAGGGAATATGGGTGAGATGACCTTGAGGAGGAAGATAATGATGGAGAGGATGGGATTTGGGAAACGGATGGCGGAGCAGTGGAATCACATAGAGGGGGCACAGTCGGGGGACAATGAGCCATAGTGCAAGATGCAGATGCAGATGGTAATGCAGATGAGCATTCAAAAGACAAAGAGATAGGGGTGTGACCAGTACCCGAAGTCTGAGCTGCTGCCGCGGCCGCCCTTGCCCTTGTCAAGGGAGGCGATGATGGTCTCTGCCCCTTCCGCCCTGACTTTGCCGGCGAGACCTGTGCTGGTGCCCCCCCTGAGCTGAGCGTATGATGACCGGAGTAGTCTCCCGAGTGACCGAGGGCGAAATTTTGGGGGATTCTTCAGGGCCTTTGATTAAAGGGCAATCCTTTGCTAAATGCCCTACTTGATGACAGTGGTAGCATCGGAATGGAACGCCCTCGTAGTCTAGTAACTGAATCCTGTTGTATTTCCCCCATTTAAGAGTAATCTTCTTCTCCAACCCTTCCCGAGTATCCAGGTGAACCAAGACTCGAGCTAGGGTTCTCTGCTTGGATTCTATGTACGACCGATCGTGATCCAGATACGTGCCCAGTGCATTCCCAATTTTTGTAGTGCCTCTTCGCTCCAGTATTGAAGAGGGAGTCCGGGCAGACGAACCCACAGTGGACCAGCCCCGATCTGTTCGCGCTCAAGGTCGAACAGGGGGCTCCATCGCTTGAGCAGTACAGGTGCAGTTTCGATGTGCCAATATTTTGCAAGAACTAGGTCGATGTAGTCCTCCTTGGTAAAGTGAAGGGAAAACCAACCACGCGGAAGTATGTGAACCTCTGGAATATCCTTAAGCAGGTTGCCCCAAATCTCCTCCACCCATTTTGTCAATCTGTTCACCGTGAAGGTGCGTCCCCTCACATGTCCCACCAAAACCGATCGTGCCATGAGTGCCACGCCCCCGAAATCAGCAGGATCTCCAAATGGGACCGTGGTCTCTTTGTCGGTCGCCTTGATGCACCTTGTCTTCTGTTTCTTCGTGCGGGGTGCAGAGGGATGGTCAACCAAGGGGCTGGAGACACCTTCAGGAGGGGAGGGTTTAACTGGCTTCACACTAACATCAGGGGTACTGAAACAACCGGAGGGTCGAATCCCCGAGGAAGGGGAGGTGTGTGGAGCCGAGTCCTGAGGGACCGCAGTCGGAGGCGGGTTACCCTGAGGAAGAAAAACTTGGTCAAAAGACAAAACCTGAGGGGAAAGAGAAGCCAATAACTGTTCCGTGTCGGGAGATAGCGGAGGGGCTTCTAAACTGGGAGAGAAACCCGAGATCACAACAGAAGGAGGGCAGTTAGGGTTAGGGCTAGGGTTTGTGTGAGCCGATGAAGGGATCGGGGAGCTGTGTGCGGCTGAAACCGAGGCAGCAAAATATGGGATATCGAAGATGATGCGGTCCTCTAACGGATCCGCAGAATAACCCACCAGTTCCTCCATGTGCCCGTCCATTCTGCCTACAGTTGCGCGGTGAACGGTGAATGGTGTGGAGACGGCGACAGAATACGTGAGGTCGGTGGAAAGGTAGTTTGGTCAACCGGCAAGCCGTGCCTATAGTCTGCGGTAAGCCTTCAGATAGGCGCTTACCCTAATCCCGCGCGTTCCTGCGGTTCCTGTAGCCTTCCGAAACCCATCCTCCTCCGGGCTATCCTGTGCTCCACATATTATAACAGAGGACCCACGTTATCATTAATATTTTAGTTATAATATAATAACTTAAAATTATCTACAATATGTATGTAAAGTTAGAGTTTTATTAATATATAATTATATAGTATTAATAATAGAAATTTTTCAAGGTGTCGAATCCATATACAGTAAAGAAACAGTTAAAAACGTACAAATCAGATTCACCTTTAATTTTTTCGGAGAAGTCGACAAACTCCTTTAATATATATACAAGGGTTTGGTCAAAGCTTGTTTGATTAGGAAAGCCCGACCATGGTGGTTCTCATTAAATGGATTTTATTTTTATATATATAGAAAGAAAGAAAAAAAGAAATGATTTTAACGTCTGCGAGGCTAAAGATAGTCTATGGGGCAGATTGCTTCTTCATCTGCTTGATGTATTCGACCCTTTTTCCATGAAGCTTCACAATAAATGCTCCCAAATTCTCGACAAACCCCTTGCTAGATAGATTATCCCAAGAGCTAGTTTCCATCATATTTGCATAACTTTCCCTGTTGTCTTTGAAGGCCCCACATTCTAAAATGAATTGCTTTTTTGTTTCCACTTTTCCGGAAGAACAAAAAATGCATACTCTCTCCTCCCACACTTCTTTTGACCTTTTCTAGCGCCCTATTTCACAACGGAGTTTATGAGAATTAGTCATAACTGAGCAACAAGATTTTTAGCTCTCAAAGAGATATTGACCTCTATGTATGCCTTTGGTTGATGACTATGAGTGAGATTAAACACTTCAATATAGTATTTTTTCTTTCTTCCTAGCTCCTTATCCCAAGTATGCTTGTGGAACTTATCCATAACAAAAGCATTTATCTCTTTGTTGTTTATGGGACACGTTCAAGCAAATAACCCATTTACTAAACCATTTGTTATTTTGATTAAAGACAACCTTAGGCCATCTACCCTCTTCAATTTGCTCAATTTTTTTAAAATACCTTATGACTCGCACCATAGCAATTTCTTCAATAGGAGCAGCGCCTGTTTCACTTAACAAGATAGCATACAAAACTACACTTTTAATCCTGAATTTGTTTGTAATCAAACACTTCTGAATTTTCTCAATTTGTCTCCACTGCATGGGAAATGTATTGCTGGCCCATAGTTCATGTTGGACACCTAATCCTAAATGGGTTAGTGTGGAAGCCGAACAGACTAAGTAGTCCAAGGGACCTTGGGATGTGAATCCCAACGGTCACCAAATGTACTATAAATGTATATCAAATTGTTAATAAAATTGTATTGCAAGCTTTATCTTTCATATTTTTCTCTCGTTCACCATGTGTGTTTAACATGGTATCAGAGCAGGCGTATTCCTGCCCTGCATAATTAATTTGAGCCATTTGTTTTATGGCATTTCTGTGCAGTTTATTTCTGCCACATTCCTCTGCCTGACACTGCAAGAGTTGTTCTGACATGTCTGTCTGCCATACCGGTGCTCTATTCTGCGTTACCTGCGACCTCTGTCTTTTACAGTCCTCATCCTTGAAATTAGACCTGCGCTCTCTGTCCATAAGCGTTTCATGGTAATTTCAGTGCTGTCATGTCTATCATTTTTTCGCTGGTCTTGTCTGCCATATTCTTTTCCAGCGCTGTCTCTGTTCACAACGCATCTGTCTATATTCAAATGAAAAAAAAAATTGATGCCAGGCACTGCAAATCACTATAGATCGCCCATTTTTACTACACCTAATTATTAAAGGCTGCTGACATTACTGTACGCTGTTATGACATTACTGAAACGTTGTTTTTAATAAAACACTATGCTCTCTTTTCATACCATTGAAACGCCCCTGCCTGTCCGTCAGTCGCACCATTTGCAAATCACGCCATTAGGTTGGGCGCTGGAAGACTCGGCATCATTAACAACGCTGTGTACGCTGTCTATTGAACGCACAGTCCCATTCATGAACATGAGAATGTAAGTTTATGGTTTACGCACAGGTCCCAGGTTGTTCCTACACTCGTTCCTCCACTCTGCCTGTTGATTGAATTGAGCTAACTTAGTGAGTTAAGAGGGTTGCACAGATATTACTCCGGGTGGACCGTGTCTCAAGTGACCAGGAGAACGCCACGCCGCTTTCTTGAGCGCGTTTTACACATTTGCTTCGTTCTAGTTTAGGGGCAAGAGGTCCTGAATTCAATTCACGGAATTCCCTTTTGTTTCACTTACACAATTTCTCGGACTTCTTCTTTGTTTCAGTTATTCATTTTCTTTAGACAGCAATAAGGGATATATATATATATGTGTGTGTTATATACCTTTGTTCCACCATCTATGAAAATTGAAATCGCAGAGATGAAAGTATAGTTCTCGGCTGGAAGAAAATGCGACGGGGGTAACTGCCCGGGATAGGATCTGTTCGCATTTCTTAGGAAGGAATTTGTTCCATACAATGTCGGAGTAGGCCGCAGATCTGAAGAGTTTGGAGACAGTTTCCAGCCTGCAAACATGGCGTGGAGTAGTGAAGGAGAAAATGTGAGATATACAAGTCTTGGGTAGGTCCGATAGACTTGTCCCATGCTCGGGTATAGGCTCACATTCATTCTCCTCAAGCTGAGGCCTATCACACTAAAGCTCGCTCTTAATAGGAAGATACCGAAGGCAATTCCCCATGGTTTTCTCGGCTCGTTCTTATCAGCGGCGCCTCTGATAAAAGGTGCAGCGTAATCTGCACATGGGGAACTCTTGGCGTGGAAGCCAAGGAAAGTAGTTTGTTATATGTATTAGGATACAGGAGGGCGGGGCGCTGCCCAAGGCATATGCCAGAGTTGCCTGCGTGGTTGACATTCTACTTTAAACAAATATTAGTATATTATATGACAGAGATGGCGATCTTGGAGCAGTCCATCTAAAGCAGGCAAACTCTGACACATGGCAAGCAATGCAACAGATATGGGGTGCAAATTTTTGTTTTGAATAGCGGCCCTTTACAAACTCCATTTTATATTTGGTAGCAGTATTTTTCAACTCTTCTAACGCTTCACTGCCTTGGAACCTGTGACTTATGACCAGATACTTTAACCAGCTGCAGCATTTCGCAATTGTAACCAATCCAGGTCCTTGAACTCCTCTGCAATAAGGAATCTTCAATGTCCTCAGCCGGCCACATTCCGCAAGGTATTCAAGACCAATGTCTGTAATTCTCGTGGATGCCAAGCTCAAATCAGTCAGCTTGCTACAACCAACTGACAGAAAATCGAGTCCTTCATCGTTTATAAATGGGCACTGATCAAGGTTCAAATACTCCAAGCCCTTGAAATTCGACAAAACTTTCATATCATTAATCCCCTCGCACTTCACCAAGCTTAACTGCTGAAGGGCAGTCGTGCTATTCGCTATAACTGCTAAGATTCTATTATCAACATCAGTGAAACTCAGATCCAGATGCCGCAAATTCGAACAAAGAGCAATAGCAGAGAACGTCCTTAAAGAGGGTCTCAAAGCACATTGCAGATTGATTTTCTCTAACTGTTGGTTCGAGCGGATGAATGATTCAAGCTCTGTATAAAACTAGAAAAACGCCAAGATTTGAGAGGGTTTTGTCGTAGAAAACAAGAAAAAGCGAAGAATTGAAGTACATGGACAGAGCAGAAGCTGAGCTGGGCATTTTCTCTGCTACTGACTGTGAATAAGCAGGCCAGAGCTGAAGGTCTTCCAAATGCATAAGAGTGCAGTATGCCAACAAGTGTTTGACAGAAACTCTCACTGAGTTTTTCTCCAGTCCCAGTCGATAATGACTTCTATTGCTGGCGCAGGAACCATTGTCGAATTAGTGGTGCGGATTTCTGTAGCAGAGTAAGAGGCTTGTCACTCTTGGAATACTTATTAGTCCATTGGTCACACGTCTCCAGGCTGATGTTATGTCTTTACTGCTTTGTATTTTTTTAAATATCGGATTGTGTTTGTGCATCATATCATAAACTAGTTGAAAGTTGGGTTTTGGTGCCATCCTATGTTTTAAAGAATACACTTACAGCAGGCCATGTACCCACTTGTTATGAAAACTGAAACTCAATGAAGCAGTGTAATTCTTGTTTGAATATTGTGAAAAAATGGATTTTTGAAGCTTGAAATATCTTTCCAAGAAGCTTTTAGCTTTCTGAGGAACTCAAAGTATCATTAAGGCACTGAATTTTTTCGGAAAATGGATCAAATTGGTGAAGTATTATAGTTTTTGAAAACTCTAATACAATCTACTTCTAATGACACATTCCAAATCAGCAAAGCCTCTCTCTCAGAAATTCAGACAT
>APFE030613407.1:43648-103516 GCA_000404065.3 Pinus taeda | reverse complement strand
GGTCACCAAATGTACTATAAATGTATATCAAATTGTTAATAAAATTGTATTGCAAGCTTTATCTTTCATATTTTTCTCTCGTTCACCATGTGTGTTTAACAGTTCACAACCATAGAGAATCACCAAGATCACTAGAAGCCCAAAAAGAGTTTGAGTGGTTTTCTAGTTCCATAACTCTGCCTCCCTACACCTATTTTGAAAAGCATAAAATGTTTCCAACCCCCTAAAATTCTTTTCTTTCTACAACCATCCCAACTTAGATTTTTGTTGAAGTCAATTCTGAGGTATTTGTAGTCCGCAACTTCTTCCAAAATGTTGCCTTCAAAGTAGAACCACTACTTTCGTTTTGCTAATATTGACTTGCATCCCCACACTTCTATATAATATTTAATATATTTATAATCTAATTATAATACTATATTATATGAAATTAATTAATACAATTAAATTAATTAATTAACATATTAAAGATATAATTAAAAATAATATATATATATAATATTATATATATAAATATATATATATATATATTATATATAATATTTGCATTATTTAAGTTTAGGTAGTGCAAAGGAAATGACAAACTTTTTGATGCAGGTATGTACCAAGCGAAGGAGGAGAACCATGCATCAAACAACCATGCAAGATCTTAAGCCACAATATAGCGTGATGTGGCAACTGAAAGTGTCGCATCACTTTCTAGTGTCCAATCATTGTGAATGTGAGTCGGTGTCCTCGAGAGGGGGAAAAGGAAGGGTGAAGGGAAAAGAAGCGTAACAAGTACACTAAAAAAAACAATCGCTAGACATGAAAGATTATATACAAACTAAAAGGATGGTGCCCCTAAAATTTTCAAAATTTTAAAGGGAGTGTTGTGACCACAACAGGGACCCCCTTCTTATGTGAGGATTTTACTACTAAAGTTTATAGAGGTGTATATACTCTACTCCATAAAAAGAATCACATGTTCTTAACCATCAAACACATTCAATATATATATATATATATAAGACACTATTTATATAATAGTCACAAAAAAGGACACTTTCCCAAATTTGTGGATTTGGATTCGATCGAGGATCTCATTTCCCCGGCCACTCAGGTGGAGCTAGAAGGAACACTGAAATGGTTCATGAAAGACAAGAATCCAGGCCCGGATGGATGGACTATCGAATTCTTCCTTGCCTTTTATGAACTTATTGGACTTGATCTACTTAAGGTGGTGGAAGAATGTAGATCTTCTGGGCGTATGTATGAGGCCATTAACTCTACTTTCATTGCCTTGATCCCTAAATCCGAATCCCCTACATCCTTCAATGACTTTTTCCCTATCTCCCTTTGTAACTGCTTGTACAAAATCATAGCCAAGATTATTGCAAATCGGCTCCGACCCATTTTGTCTCGCCACATCTCCTTTGAACAATTTGCATTCCTTCAGAACAGACAAATTCATGAAGCTGTTGGAACCGCTCAAGAAGCCCTCCATTCTATCATGCATAAAAAGATTAAAGGAGCCATTCTCAAAATTGATCTTGCCAAAGCTTTTGATAAGGTTAGCTGGCTTTATATCAAAATGATCCTCACCCATCTGGGCTTTCCCCCTCCCTTCATCAACTGGATCATGTGTTGCATCAACTCGACATCCTTTAGTGTCCTCATTAATGGCTTTGCTTCGCATTTTTTTCATGCTGAGAGAGGCCATCAACAAGGATGCCCTCTTTCCCCTCTAGTCTTCCTGATTGTAATGGAGGGCCTCAACAGACTCATTGTAATAGCCAAGAGGGATGGTTGATTACATGGGATAAAAATGAATGACCTCTACTACCTCACCCATCTACTATTTGTTGATGATGTCCTCATTTTCCTAGATGGCAGCCAACAAGACTCATCTACTTTCCATGACATCCTCAAACTCTTTGCTATGGCCACCGACATGGAAGCAAATCATTCCAAATCCACCATCACCCTCTCTTATACCTCCCCCTAGGAAGCCAAAATTACTCATCATTTTTTTCCGTTCCAACAGCATCACCTAGAGGATGGCCTCAAATACCTGGGGTTCTGGCTCAAGCCCCACTGCTATCGAATTGCGGATTGGATTTGGCTTGTAATTAAAATTGAGAAGAGATTGAAAAACTGGAATCATTGTTTCCTCTCAAGAGCGGGTCGCCTTGTCATCATAAAATCTGTCTTGGAAGCCACCCCTGTATACTGGATGACGTTGGCTTGGATCCTAAAGGAATTCTTGCCCACATACATAAGATTTGCTGCAGATTCCTTTGGAATGGATATAAAGAGGGCAAGCCTTATGCATGGGTAGGATGGAAGCATATCGCTCTACCTAAAAAATGGGGTGGTTGGGGTCTAAAAGACCTCTCTGTATGCTCATGCATTAGCAACCAAGATGGGATGGTCCTTGCTTACTTCACAGAATATGTGGACCGGAGTCACATATCACAAATATATCTAGCCACATAATCTCATGGACTGGATACACATCCCTACCTAGCCTTGCATAGGGATTTCTATTGTTTGGAAAGCTATACTCCATTCTATGCCCAACATCAGAGAGGGTCTTGCTTGGAAAATCAATGAAGGCAATATGGCTCTAATAGGCATGGATCCGTGGACCGGTGGGGGCAACATGCACCAGTTACCTCTAGAGCTCATACACTTACTGAACCAGAGGCACATTAAGGTGATTGACCAGATAGCAGACATGGAGAACAATTCCATTTTTGAACAAGCATGGTTATCTGCTCAACACCTGGGCATTTCTGATCACCAGCATCAGAGCTGGGAAGGATATGTAAATGCCCTTAATGAAGCTCATGTACGCATTAAGGAGGGACTTGACGAGCTCATATGGACCTCGACAGAACACGGGAAATACTCACCCAAAGAAAGCTACCCAAACCTCCTCTTGGACCGCAAACCACCTGTTCTTTTGGATTGGTGGCAAAAGATCTGGAAGCCCAAAGCACCTCCACGAGCTAGACTCTTTATGTAGAATGTGCTCAACAACAAGACACCTACCGGAGAAAATATTATGCACAGATCTCACTATGGTCTGCATTGGTGTGTCCTCTGTACACAGGCGGAGGAGACTAATGAACACCTATTTTTATTTTTCCCATTGAATGTTCAACTGTGGCAACAAGTAATACACCTCCTCTCCAAGCAGGCAGATGGCATGACCTCTTGATCCATGAAGCATGGAACAATTGGATTGATGAGTAACATGACAACAAGACTCGGTGCTTACCTCTTCTCATATGTTGGAAGATCTGGCTGACCAGGAATGATATCATTTTTAAAGGAACACTGACACGATGGCCACTCATAACAACTAAGATCGTTGCCGCCTATCATGAAATCCTCGAGGAGCCCCAGACCACTACATCACGATCTCATACCTCCGAGACTATAGATTGATCCATTCTGTGGGCATATTTCGATGGAGCAACCCAATCTCAAGGATGTGGGTGTGGGGGGGGTGGGGTATCCTACTATACCTATTTGAACAACACCATTTCCAAATTTAGCTGGGATTGGGGGAGGGAACAAACAACTTTGCAGAATTGATTACTCTTAGACACCTATTGCATTTTGCATTGGCACACTCATGCAATAATATACAGATATTTGGAGACTCCAAAATCATCGTAAACTGGTTCAACAATATAAATAACTATCATGCTCATACACTTAGAAACATTATGGATGAGATTATGGTTTTCAAGGCACAATTTAACTCTATCATCTGTCAACACATTTACAGGGAACATAATGAGGCTGCTGACAAATTATCCAAGGAGGCCTCAACATACCCCAGAGGCTTGTGGATGATACAGGAACAACTCGGACCAAAACAATATCAGCATTACCATCGGCCATATATAGACAGAGCATATCCTCGGGCGGACAGGGCCTAAATTTTGGATGGTTTTTTCCACTGTTGATACACAATATCATTATATGTATATATTTATGTTTTTAATATTATCTGCATGCTAGACACGATGATTACCCTGTGAGATGAATATGTACAGCTCTCTCTTGGTATGGCTTCGGCCAAAACTTATTATCTTTTATACAGATCCTTGAACTAGCCTTGGCCAACAGTTATGCATATGCCACTGGCATCTACTATATGTAATTTATCAAAATTAATGGAAGATTACGATTTTTCCTTGGAAAAAAATAGTCACAAAATAGTATTGTAAAATTGTGTAAATAATTTGTTTATTCCTTACATTTATGTTTAGTAGTTATTCTAAGAATGCACAAACACTTTTCTTACAATACCTTTCAATTTATGGATTCAAATAAAATTAGTTAATGGTGCTTTTAGAGTAGTCATGAAAATTGTGTATACTCAAGGAAACAACTCTTCAAATTTGCCAACAACTATTGTTGTGGCTTTCAGTAAATATATTGAGCTTCCATGAGACCACACTTAATCAAAGCATGTCCCTATTCCACCTAAAAAATTGAGTAATAAGAAACAAATCTCCTTTAAGATGGCTTGGGCATTGACTATATATAAATCTCAAGGAATGACCTTAACAAGGTTAAACATTGGCATTGGTAACACTCAATGTCAAGGCTTGACCATCACAACAATGTCACACATTACTCCTATACCAACCTAGATCCATCTTAATCCGAGATCTACCAAGGGACGAGAGGGATCAAATCTCTTTTCACTTAAAAGAGGCTTGCATCTAAAGAAATTTGATCCTTCTCAGCACTTGGTAGGTCTGAATTAAGATAGATCTACGCTGGTTTAATTATTAATTATAATTAATTATAATGATAAATACAAATATGCTAGATCTTAGACTTTTGTCATCCACATTAAAGATGAAGTTGTGTTATTAATCACATTATTGAGACTTGGTTGACATTTCAAACCATCTAATGTGGTTCATCCTTAGATTCTTTATTTTGAGGATGAACCACATTAGATGGCTCGAAATGCCGACCAAATCTCAAAAATGTGATTAATTCAAAAGACAACTTCATCTTCAATACAAATACAATTATTAATTTTATGTTTTTTATGTTATTACTTTTATTTTGACCGAGTCAAAATGTTAAACATTACAACTTCTCTACCATATTAGGATCCAATGCTTAGAAAATTATCTTTAATAAAAAGTGGATCGGTTGAGAGGAAATCTTGGATAAAATATAATATTATAGTATTATATTTTACCCAATATTCATTACCACTCCCACCCAGTAAATTACCTAATATTTCTGGTCTCCTCGAGCCTAGATATTACATTTTACTCAATATTTCCCCTCGCCCCCGCTAACTTTATAATTGAGTTTGCTTACTTTTAGATTTCAAATATAAAGAAAAATTTTAATAAAAAGTGGACCAGATGAGGGGAAATAATGGGTAAAATATAGTATTATGGTATTATATTTTACTAATATTTCTAGCAACCTAGTAAAAAGTGGATGAAGGTAAGCGTAAGTATTAGATAAAATGTAATAATTACATTTCACCTAATATCTCCCCATCTCCTCCCCTCACCCCAACTCACTTTCATAGTTAACCTTATTCATTTCTAAACTTACCATCATAGATCCATCAATGCTCTATTTCTATAGCACATTATTACAAATAAATTAAGAGAATATATTACATATATTATATTAAAGTAATTATCAAAGAAGTCATTAGAATGAGTTCTATATACTATGCAATCCTGCTTAACCCTATTGTTTTTAAAAACATCTTCCTGAATCATTGAATAGCCTCCAAGAAGCTCTAAAGCTTCTACGTATATATACACATTATGTATTCATCCATTCAACAATAGAAACAAACATACAAAAAGGCATAGGGTCACCACATATCCATAAAAATGTTTTACCTTTACCGGCTACATGGATTCAACTCCATCATTTTCTACAATTATTTATGTATCTAAATATAACATCAAACTAAGATGGAACTAGGCTAGTTTAATTTCCCCCTTAAATAGGTTATATTCCCCATGAATATCATGGGTCATTTTTAATTTTTTTTTAAATTAAATTCTTATAGGGTTATTTTTATTTTGTTGATTCAACTCCATCATTTTCTACAACTATTTATGTATCTAAATATAACATCAAACTAAGATGGAACTAGGCTAGTTTAATTTCCCCCTTAAATATGTTATATTCCCCATAAATGCCATGGGTCATTTTTATTTTATTTTTATTATTTATTTTTTTATAGGGTTATTTTTATTTTATTTTCGCCTAGTTAAAATGTTTACATTATATTAGGTTACATTAAGTTACACATCTCTACCATATTTTAATTTTATTTTTACTTAGTAAAAATGTTTACATTACATTACATCGTAGTACATTACACATCTCTAGTATACTAGGCTAGAAAACACCTTTCAACTCACTAAAAAATGAGTACTTCTATTAAATATATAGAAAATATTTTATTATATTTTAAAATAAAAATATTATATTCAAAATTTAGAGTCCAATAACTAACGTTGAATTAAGTATTTTTAATTGAATTAGTTTATTTTATATAATTTTAATTTTAATGTTTATGTAATTTGATCGAGTCAAAATGTTAAACACTACAGGATATGATAGGACAAGACATTACAACATCTCTACCTTATTGGGTTGGAGAGCATTTCTCGATGCAATAATGAATGTGAATAGCATCATCATTCTCCTTTGAATGCTATACAAAAAAATGGATATTGACTATGTCTCACTATGAAAAAAAGAAGAAATATGCTTATTTTCTTTGTCACTTCCATAATTAAAAGATCTAATGTCACTTCTAAGTTCTCTTATTTTGTAATCATACTTGTATACTTCATAATTATTTGGTTGGTCCATTGTTCTATATTTAATATTACTTAATGATGTTACTAAAAGGTGACTTATAATAATTATATTTGATAACAATTTATGCACCAAATACTTATTAAGAAATAGCTATCAATTATACTTTGACCTAAACAATTGGCACATGTTACTTATTCCCTTCTCCTTTATACATGCAAATGATTAATAATATGCCATATTAATGTTTCTCTTGAATATATATATATAGTCTTTGGTGTTCCCTTTTCCCCGCATTTTTTTTGTAAGCTTCATTAAAAGAGATTTATTATCAAAAGAAGAGTTTACATCAAATGTTGTAGAATTTTTTATTCACCCACACACAACCCCATAAGATAGAGGCTTCTTCTAGATGTACCCTCTAATCCCATGATAGAAGATCCTGAAGCTAACTCACATGAGTACATTTAACAAAAGTAAGCAAAAGAGTAAGTGTTTACATCATTATAGTTTATATAAAAAGAAGCAAACCCGTTAATTCAAGCAAACGTCCGAAAACATAGCTAGTTTGAAATGTGAACATAGATTTTCCACGAGAACACTACAACCATTTCCTCGAACCATCATCATCCAAGAAAGGAGGAGAACCTGGGCATGCCAGGATGCTGATTGTCTCAGTCTGAGATGATTACATGAGAGAGGGGTGAAGAATTACCCTGTGGCAAGTCAACATGAGGAACGACGTTGAGTGGAGGCTCATTAATGACACCAGGGATATCGTTGACCTCCTCTGATTCAGTGCTAGAATCTGAGATGACATATTTCTCCACCCTTGAAATCCAAGTGACATTGTCATCTAGGTTGTAGCATATATCCCTGAGGATTCGTTTGATGTCCTTCTGACCCACGAACAATTTATGATTATCCACTTGTTTGTTCATGAGGACCATGCACATGAGAGTTTCCATCTGCTGGTGCACTTTGATATAATTGAGGAAGTGGAGTTTTTGTTTCCGAAATTTACCCAAATCTGGAACCCACTTAATAGAAGCGCCTCCAATTTAAGAATCTGAGAAGTATGCTCGATCTCCAAACTCCTTTGATTCAAGAAGGAGGATTTCCCTCCTTACCTCTGGGAGGACTGTGTCAAATAAATTAACCACTAACTCCCAAGCAAACAAATGACGATGGTGGCAGGAGGAAGTAGATGAGCCACCTCAACGACTTAGAATTCTCTGCCAAGGAGCCATTAAGACAAAAAAAAAAAAAAAATGAGTTTGTTTGAAAATGGGAGGCCTCAAACAGTTTTAAGGTAATAGGAGAAAACAAAGGAAAGACTATAGGCAGTGAAATTCCATAGGGACATACACAACAACAAGTGATCCAAGAAGAAACCCAGAACAAGTAATTTGTAGAATTTCCCACTGTAGATCACCAGATAATGCAATATACTAAAGCAAAATACTTGATCTACTTCTACAAACAAACTTGCGGAAGCTTAATCGATTTTGATCAAGATCAAATAGAACACATATAACAGATAATGAGAAAGCAATCACACATGAACACAGAATAATACTTCGGGGAAAGCCTCAACTAAAAAACCCGATCTTTGTATTATCATACAAGTGGAAATATGTCCGGATTACACAAAGCTTTAGCTCACAAGCTACCCAGCTCTCAGTACAATCCCTTAATTGCTGCTCATAGACTGAATAGACACAACATATGCCTTCCTCCAATCCTCCAAGCCTCCTATTTCCTTGTGCAGTTTCTCCTTGGGTCCAATGCTGCCACGTGTGTGAATTCCCACATCACACACTCATCAAAACTCAGAAGTAATTGCGCAATCTCCAAGGAATGAATTCCTTCTACATGCAAGAGATATCCTCAATGGAATATTCCTGCAACTGATAGTACATTGTCCCATCATCTGATCTCAATTGGGTCTCTGACTGAACTAACATGCATGAGTTATTTATGAGAGAATATTCAATTCTCTGAAGTGCAGTAGTTACATGCATGCATGCATTAACTAAATGAACTCACAATCAGTTCCACAAATTGTTGGAACTAATCTAACTGGACTTAACTCAGTTAACTGAGCTAATTAATTACAACTCAAAGTACAACTCTTCCTGATCTCCTAAATCAAGGGATAACTTCCTCAATCAAAGGGGAAACTATTGCATGTCTTCACATAGACTTCATGTTTGATTTTCAACAACTAATTAACTCAAGATGAATTAATTAATTATTTTACAAACAGTTGCTAAAATCAAATTCGAATTTTAATTCTCAATTTTAGTTCAGGGACTAACTAAAGTTGGAATGTATCCAAAAATGCTATTTTTAGAACTTCTATTTTTAGCATTTTGACAATGCCTTAGTCAAAATATCTGCATCCTGTTCCTCGGTCAAAACATACAACAACAACATGATCCTCTTCACCACACAGTCTCAAAGATGATGATATCAGATATCGATGTGCTTGGACCTGACATGAAATACTGGATTCTCAAAGAGTTTGATACAATTCTGATTATCGTAGTAGATCACAGTTGGATCCATCCTCTGACCAAACAATCCAACTCGAATCTTCTGATCCAAATGGCCTCACATGCTGCCTGACTGGCAGCCATGTATTCAGCCTTTGTTGAGCTAAGTGCAACTGACCTCTGTTTCCTGATGTACCAAGAAACTACAGCTGAACCAAGGTTGAAGATTCCTCCTGAAGTGCTCTTCTGGTCTGATGGACTCCCTGCCCAATCTGCATCTGTGAAGCCTAGAAGCTTCACTCCCGCTGTCTGTCTGTACCACAATCCATATTGAGATATGCCTCTGAGGTATCTCAGCACATGCTTCGCTGCCTTCCAAAACAGCTTGGTAGGTTGAACCATAGCTTGACTAAGCTAGTTCACCGCAAAACATAAATCTGGTCGTGTGTTCACTAGATACATCAATGAACCCACGAGCTGCTGATAAACAGTAGCAGCTACTACCTCACTTGAAGTAGCATCCTCCTTCCTCCAGTTACCAGCTAGAGGAGTCTGCATGGGCTTGCACTTCTCCATGTGGAATCGCCTGAGTATCTCATTGGCATACTTGTCTTGAGACACAAACACTTTCCCATCTATCTGCCACACTTCCATACCTAGAAAGTAGTGCATAAGACCCATGTCTTTCATCTCGAACTCTCTTGCAAGGTCCTCCTTGCAAGACTTGATCAACTGATCATCATCTGTCAATATTAGATCATCAACATAAAGAACAATGATCAATGGCTTACCTTCTACCATGATGTGATACAGGTTCGCATTTGCTTCACTCTTGGTGAAGCCCAACCCAGTGAAATAGTTGTCGATCCTGGTGTACCAAGCACGAGGTGCTTGCTTTAGCTCGTACAAAGCCCTCTTGAGTTGGCACACATGCGAATCACTATCGAAGGTCTCAAAACCTTCCGGCTACTCAATGTACACCTCTTCCTCAATCTTCCCATTGAGGAACACAGTCTTCATATCCATTTGATGGATCTTCCAATACATTTGAGCTGATAGTGCCAACATCGATCTGATAGATGAGTACCTTGCTATAGGAGCAAAAGTCTCATCGTAGTCGATCCCCTCTACTTGTGAGAAACCATGGGCAACAAACCTTGCCTTATGTTTCTCAACACTATCATCAACTGCCTGCTTTACCTCGTAAAGCCATCGGGAACTCACCACTGACTTGCCCTGAGGTCTTGGGACAACATCCCAAACACAGTTCTGAATCATAGAGTCATACTCCTCCACCATAGCATCAACCCAAACTGGTTGCTGCAGTGCTTCCTCGAATGAAGAAGGTTCGGTCTCTACACACTCACCAACTAGGGCCATGTAACCAGTGTACCGCTCAGGTGATCTCCTTTGTCTGTGTTGAGAGGATGGCTGCCCCACATTCTCTCACGCATCCATCACCAATTTTTCAGCTTCCCTTAAGCATTTTTTCCCATCTTTGGAAGACTCTGCATGAGTGGATGTCTCCACTCCCAGATCCTCTGCACGCAGCTGCTCTGCATCAGTCTGAGGCTCCTCCTCCTTTGGAACCAAAAGTTCCTCCTCTGCATCCAACTTGAGCTCCCTCTCAAGGGACACTCGCATGGCTTTCTGCTTGTCGAACTTCAGATCTCTGCGCACCACTATCCTCTGACTGGTAGGCAGAAACACCCGATAGTTGTGAGGTGTATCAGTGTACCCCATAAGTATCCCCAACTCAGCTGTTGGATCTAGCTTCTTCCGGGCATATTTGGTCACATGGCAATAAACCGATGATCCAAAGATCCTGAAGTGACTCACATCTAGTTTCTTCTCGGAAAAGGCTTCCATTGGTGTCTTCATCCCCAGTATACGGTGCAGGCTTCTGTTCTGCAAGTATACTACTGTATTGCATGCCTCAACCCACAAATGAAGTGGTAGGCTTTGGTCATGCAACATTGCTCGAGTTGCTCCCACAATCGATCTGTTCTTCCTTTCGTCCACCCAATTCTGCTATGGGTTATGGGGTGCCGTCAACTCCCGTTTAATTCCTTCTGAGGCGCAGAAGTCCTTAAACTGTTGGGAGACATACTCTCCACCATTGTCACTACACAAGGCCCTTATTTTCTTTCCAGATTCTTTCTCTGCCAAGGCTTTAAACTCACAAAACCTTGAGAAGGTCTAATCCTTCTTCTGCATAAAGTAGATCCAACATCTACGAGAAAAATCATCAATAAAAATAACATAGTACCTTTGTTTAGTGGTGGAATCTGTAGATAATGGTCCACACACATCTGTGTGAACTCGCTCCAGGATTGCTCCAGCTCTACTGTCTCGATCCTGAAAGGAAGATTTCACATACTTACCCAAGGTACAACCTTTGCATGTATCCATTTGCTCCAGTTTTCCCTTGGGAAGTCCCGTAGAAATCTGTTGCATGATCTTCAAGGCTCCATGGTGCAAGTGGCCCAATCTTCTATGCCATAGCTCACCAACATCTTGGCTCTGCACCAAATCTGCTTTGGAACTCAATGCAGCACAGTCGTCTACCTCCAGCTTGTAGAGATTCTTAACTCGAATCCCAATCCTCTTGGTCTGTCCAGTGCCGATATGCCTCAGGAATACCTTTCCTTTACTAAAGACTACATCATAGCCTTTGTCTTCCAGCATAGCAACGGACACAAGATTCTTCTTAAGACCCGGTACATACTTTACATCAGCTAGGGTGAGAGGAGCTCCATGCTCCCTCTGAAACACAACCGTACCTTCACCTGAAACATGGTACTTTCCATCATCGCCCATCTCGATCCGCATCTGGAGATCCTTCTCCTCCAAGGTACTGAAAATATTCTTGTCGCCGATCATGTGGAATGAAGCTCCACCGTCTAGGTACCAAACACATCCCACCATCGATGAAACCATGCATGTGATGAGGGAGAAATCCAATTCGAACTATGAGGCCAGTGCCTCACTATTTGATCCCTTTGAGGATCCCTTCTTGGATTTCTTATGTGGACAATTCGTAGCATAATGGCCCACCTCATGACAATGAAAGCATATCACTTTCGATTTGTCACTCTTCTTCCCACCATGGGAATCATTGGATTTGGGATGGGACGCCTTCCCTTTCCCTTTCCTCGCCTTACTCACTAAGGCTAGATTTTCTTCATCATCTTGCTTTGATGAAGATCCATCTTCGCTGCTTCTCCTTATCTCCTCCTGCATCAGATTCGACCAAAGTCGTTCCCGATCTGGTAGTTTCTCTCTTCCATTTATCGAGTCTTGGTAGCTATGCCAGCTCTTAGGAAGACCGAGGAGAGCAAGACTCACCATGTCATCATTGGTTGTCGTGATCCCTACACTTCCAAGCTCATCCCTGCAAGTGGTGAGCTTGTTCAGATATGTAGAGATTGTGTCACCCTTTTCACAATTGATTTTCCGAAGCTTGTCTTTCAACGCCAGCTTCCTCTGATCGTTGTTGTTATGATAGAGATCTTTCAATTTTTTCCACATTGAAAACAATGTCTCCTTCCCATGGAGACTCGAGACTATGTGGTCTCGAACTCCCCCCAGAAGGATTCTCCTCGCTCTAGCCACACATTTCTTCCATTCTGCCAATTCTTGGGCATTAGCTACTACTGGCTTAGGGAATTCTTGATCAATGAAGTCTTTTAGACCGTTGTCCTCTAATACCGCTTCCATGCGATCCTTCTAGGCTATATATTTCTAATACCGCTTCCATGCGATCCTTCTAGGATTACATGGAAGTTGATGATTATGATTTTGTGAGCCCCAATAAGGGCTCCATTTTTGTCCCATCTGGTGAAGTCGCTATCTCCAGTGGCTTTTCCTCTTAAACCCCGAGTCTTTCTATTGGGGGTTCAAACCTGGTTGGTGATTTTTCTTGGAACCCTTCCCATGTGGTTCTAAGGAATATTTCTTCCTCTTCCATTTGTTCGGTTTTCATGTCGATGGCTCCTCATACAAACATTTTCTCCTCCTCGATGGATTTTTTGCAGCCAACTTCATTGGGTCATTTCCCTCCTTTGGTCACTTCCATTTAAAATGAGGGTTTTTTTATTTTTCCAGGCCTTTCTCTAAGGTTTCTCTAGTGTGGGTTTTCAACTACCTTCATTAAATGGAGGGGTTTATACATTCCCAGTTCCTAGTTCCCAACCCATGAACAACTTTCCTCAATGTGTGGGGCCTATTCCTGTGATGCTCATTTTACCTATGAAAAATCCCCCTATTGCGAGTTTAGGTCCTCAATGTTTGGTTTATCAGGTGGTGCCCATGTCGAGTCCCCATTTTGGTCCTAATCTGGAGGGTTCAGTGAAGGATGCTTTAAATCATGTGTTATAGGAAGAGGGGGTGGTTGTCCTTCTCATATCAACAAGAAGAAACTATAGGTTCTAAAATGTGATGTCTCTCCTACGGCATATAACTTATGCCTAGGGGATGATGTGGAGATGGTGGATGCAGTTGATTTGGCTGAGAAATCCTTGGTGGGTAGAGCCACAAGGCAGAAATTTGTTTTAGCGATCAGTTTGGATTAGCGGGACCAACATACTTCCCATGTGGTCTCAAATGTTCTTGATATTTTTCTTCTAGCAAAGCTATGGATTCAGCTCTCCTTCAAGTCAAAAGAGGATGCAACTAGAATTATTAAGGAAGTTTGGGCTATCAACTGCACCCCTACTATCTTTAAATTCTAGACTCCCTTATTTAACACCTAGAAGAAACATATGGATGATATTCCAGTATGTGTTCAGTTTCTCAAGCTTCCTTCAAACATGTGGAACCCCCAAATTCTTTGTTAATTTTCGGAATAGTCTGGGGCACTTCTTCGATGCGGATTACTCTTTCTGAGATATATAAGAAAAGTCGGTAGTGAGGATGTTGGTTTTCCTGGATCTGCGAAAAAAAATTCATGCTACTGTGAACATTGGAAAGGGTTTTGTGTGACTTCAGGACTTGGACTATGAGGGGCTCCCTTTTCATTGTAGAATATGCCATAAATATGACCACCTGGTGAGAAATTACAACCTTCCTTTTAAGGTTTTTTCAAATGATGGGAAATCATCTAAGAAGAAAAATATTAGGGGGGAGGTTTCAAGGATTGGTCCTGAGGATTTGGCAGATCACAGTGCTTGGGAGATGGACTCGATGATGTCTATTTTATTCATGCCAAGTTCAATAATGATTTCTCAAATGAGGTCACTTCTGGAGATTTCTTCACCGACTCCAACGGTGAGGAATGATCATACTATTAAGGATACTTCAATCCTTGGTAGTTCATATGCCCTCTCTTTTGCACATTTACATTCCAATTCATGTTCTAATTCCCTGAATATTGGGCTCCATGTTTGTTCAAGAGTGAGCTTTGGGAAACCTCCTTTATCATCTTCCTTATCACCCCTAATGAATGATATTTTTAACATGCCATTTGGGTCTTCAGGTTACTCTTCCCCAAGGGCATATGTTCTGTCGAGTAGTTCTAGTGATTTGGGGAAGGTGGAATTCTTCATAATTTGAGGTCTAATCTTGTGATTTCAAGTTCTGGGGGCTCTCTTGGTGGGTTGGGTCAGCTTCTGATGGCTGATATTTTTGGTAATGGAAGGGGAAGAGAATCTAATATATCATTAGAAAAATCCAAGGCCCATGAGGAATTGGTTTCAGGTCGACAATCATCGATCAACAGGGCACTTAAATCTTTGAAAGCCCTCTAGGATGTTCCCATATGAAGATTTATCCTTAAATTATCATGGGTTGGCTAGTAAACCCAAAAAACTGGCTTGAAAGAGATTAGTTATTATGGAACTTCCTAATGTTATTTTTCTGCAAGAAACCCTGGGGGATAATGCTCTTTCTCTTCCTAGAGATTTATCACAAATGATGTTTGTATACGTTTCAGGGGTTTAGCTCTAGGATGGGGTACACATAAGATTCAAGTTCACAACTTTTGGAATTTTTCCTCTGGCTTGGGTCTGGTGGATTTCTCATCGGAGCTGGACCAAATTATTACTTTTATCAATATATATGGGCCAAATGAAGGCAATGTTCCCTTTTGGAATACCTTCTTTGAGAAATATTTTTTGAGATCTGAGAATCTATTAATTGGTGGTGATATAATTTTTTTCTTTGTGTGTCGCAAAACCATGGGGACCTCCTTCTAGGCTCGACCAGCTTACAATTTTTTTTATGCACAAGCTATCCAATAGACCCTTGATAAACATTTCCCCAGTGCATTTGAAACCTACATGGAGCAACCAAAGGGTGAGGGATGATCATGTGGCAAAGAGACTCAACTGGTTTTTTGTGGTTGATTATATGAGGCTCAGTTCCCTTCTTCTTCACCATTGGGTTGGCTCTGGTGGGATCTTGAATCACTATCATATTATTAAGGAGATAAAATGAAAATTTCATAAGCCTACCTACTCATTTAAAATGAATTCTAGCTATATTAAATAAGAGGCCTTTAATACTTTGGTCGAGGATAATTGGTGACCCTTTGATGGAAGCCTCAAGATATTAACAGCTAGCCAATTTGAACAAAATCTCAATCATATAAAATCCATTTTTAAAGAATGGGTTGGTGAAAAACGTAGAAGGGAGGAGGAGGAACTGGAAGAAGTGGAGCAAAATATTGATGCCTTCACTGATTCTGGAACTAATGGATTTCGCTCTCAGGTGTCACATGAAGAAATCCATAGACTAGTTTCCAGAAGGAAGGATATCCTTGCAAAAAATTAAGATTCTTGGCTTTTAAAAAGCAGGGCACTATAGTTGGATAGTGGGGATGAAACCACAAAATTCTTCCATGCTTATGCAAAAGGCAGAAAATTGATTAACACTAATGTGGGTATGGTTGATGTGGAGGGTCGTGAGGTTTCAAATTTCAATGGACTTGTTTCCATTGGTAAAGATTATTATAAAATATCTTTAAGGAACCTTTGGGGGTCAATATAGTTGAGATTACTCATGTGGCTCAATCCTTTCCATGTTTTGTGGAGGATGTTAAGAATCATGAGCTGATGGAGGATGTTTCTAAAGTGGAATTAAAAGTGGCTCTCTCCAAATTTAAGAAATATAAGAGTCTGGGACTTGATGGTTTGGTTGTTGAATTCTTCACTACTTTTTTTCACCCTATAAGAAAAAATCTATTACACGTTTTGAATGAATTTCACAGCGAAGGTTCAGTTCTCCATGCTTTCATCTTGACATTCATTGCCCTCATTCATAAGATTGATAATCCTGCCTCTATCAAGGACTTGTGTCCTATATCTCTTTACAATTGTGTATATAAGGTCATACCAAAGGTGATTTCTTGTAGAATCAAACCAATCCTCTCAAAGGTAATATCTCAGGAACAATTTGGATTTCTTGCCGAGAGACAAATTCATGAGGCTATTTGGGTTGCTCAGGAGGGTTTACATAGCATTAAAACATTGAAGCTTAAGGGTTCTGTGTTTAAAATTGATCTCCCAAAGGCTTATGATCATGTAAATTGGTCTTTCATCAGACTTCTTCTCACACATGTTGGTTGTGATATCATTTCATTAATTGGATCATAAATTGTTTGACTTTTGTTTCCTTTGTTGTATTGATAAATGATTCAACTTTGTGTTTCTTTCATGCTCAACATGGATTGCGACAAGGCTACCCCTTGTCTCCCCTTCTCTTCATGTTTAATGTTGAAGGCCTTAGTCTTCTATTAAAATATGCCAATAGAAGGAGGGAATTTCAAGGTTATGTGCTTGCATAGTTGTTTCCAATCACACATTCATTATTTATAAATGATATTCCTATTTTATGCAATGGCTCGGTAAGAGATTTAGGAAAATTGTCAAAGATTATGGTTTTTTTTTTGTTGACGAATGTAAATATTCCATCCCTATTCACAACTTAGAAGAGCGGGAGATTGGATATATCCATTCTATTTTCCCTTTTGATATTTCAAAGTTGAATTTAGGCCTTAAACATTTGGGTTTCCACTTAAAACCAAATTGCTATAGAAAAGCTTACTGGATGTGGTTGTTGGAAAAACTAGAAAAAAGACTCTCATACCAAAGCTTCATGTGGTCGTCTCGTGCTGGTAGGCTGGTAGAAGCCAAATATGTACTTTAAGCCATACCACTTTACCAATTGATTTTTTTATTTTTTTTAAAGAAACTTTCTAAAATACAATACAGTGGGATAAAATTTAAGAGAGACAGAGAGAGAGGGCAAGGAAAGGGGAGAGGAGAGAGAAAGAAAGGGAGGGAGACAATGTCATAGCTAGAGGGCGGAGAAAGAGAGGGAGATAGTGATAGAGCTAGAGGGAAAAGAGAGGGAGATAGTGATAGATCTAGAGGGCAGAGAGAGAGAGAGAGAGAGAGAGGAGAGAGAGAGAAAGGGGGAAGAGAGAAAGGGAGGTGGGAGAGAGGGGAAGAAGGAAGGAGATAGAGGAGGGGAGAGGGGAGAGGAGAGAGGAGATGGATTTGTAGGGGGTGGGGAGGGGAGGGAAGAACAAATACTTAGATATATAAAGGTGGAGAGAGATAGAGGAATTGATAACAAAGATATGGAGAAAGAGAGTAAGGGAGAGAGAGAAGAGAAGGAGGGAAGAGAGAGAGAATCAGAGGAGAGAGAGGGGGGGAGAAGGGGAAGGGAGAGAGAGGGAGACACAAAGATGGAGGGGGAGAGAGGGGGAGATAGAGAAGGAGAGAGGGAGGGAGATAGTGATTGATTTGGAGGGCAGAGAGAGAGAGTGAGTGATTGGGGGAAGAGAGAGAGGGAGGTGGGAGAGAAAAGGAGAGAGAGGAAGGGAGATAGAGAGGGAGGACTTGGAAGTTAGGAGAGACGGAGGGAGAGAGATATGGAGTTTTTATTTTTAATTTAGATACTTTCTTAAATAGGATACAATGGGATAAAATTTGAGAGAGAGAGAGAGAGGGTGGGGAAAGGGGGAGAGAGAAGGAGAGAGAGAGAGAGGAAGGAAGAGAGAGAGGAGGGGAGAGACAAAATGAGAGAGGGAGGGAGAGAGAGAGATGGATTTGGAGGAGAAGAGAGAGGGAGTAAATAACAAAGAGATATAGATATAGAGTTGGATAGAGAGAAGGAGTGGGAAGGGGGAGATGGAGAGAGAGTAAGGGAGAGAGGAGAGAAGGAGGGAAGAGAGAGAGAGAAGGAGAAAAGAAAGATAGGGAGAGAAGTGGAAGAGAGAGGGGGGAGAGATGGGTATATAGAGAAGGAGAGAGGGAGGGAGATAGGGACTGAGTTTTATGGATGAGAGAGAGAGTGAGAGAGTGGTGGGGGGGAGAGACAATGGGAGGTGGGAGAGAAATGGAGAGAGGAAGGAAGAGAGAGGGATTGAGAGTGAGAAGGGGAGAGGGAGGGAGAGAGAGATGGAGTTGGAGGGGGAGAGAGTAGAGGGAGGGAAGAAGAAAGACATAGAGAGAGAAAGGTGGAGAAGGGAGGGAGTGATAAAGGAGATATGGAGAGAGAGTGAGGGAGATAAGAGAGTGGGAGGGAAGAAAGAGAGAGAGAGAGAGAGAGAGAGAGAGAGAGAAGGGGAAGAGAAATAGAGGGAGGGAGATATAAATAGATGGATATGAAGAGAGAGTGTGTATGTTTTGGCGATGATATAGAGAGATAAATGGGAGATAGATATATAGATGGAGGGGGGAGAGGGAATAAGAGAGAGACATAGAGAGGGAGGGAGGAATATATAGATATATATGGAGAGAAGAGAGTATGTGTGTTTGGAGGGTGATATAGAGAGAGAAAAAAGGATATATAGAGGTAGGTATAGATATAGATGGTGGGGAGAGAGAGATGGGGGAGAGAGATGGGGGAGAGAGGATGAGGAGAGGACGAGAGAGACGGATTTGGAGGGGGAGAGAGAGGGAGGGAAGAAGAAAGACACAGAGAGAGAAATGTGGAGAGAGAGAGGGAGTGACAAAGGAGACATGGAGAGAGAGTGAGGGAGAGAAGAGAGTGGGAGAGAGAGAGAGAGAGAGGGAGGGAAGAGAGATAGAGGGAGAGGAAGATGGAGGGAGAGATAGATAGATGGATATGGAGAGAGAGTGTGTATATTTGGATGGTGAGATAGAGAGACAGAGGGGAGATATATATATAGAAGGAGGGGGAGAGAGGGAAGAAGAGAAATAGATAGAGAGGGAGGGAGGAAGAGATAGATAGATATGGGGAGAGTGTGTGTGTGTGTTTTGGGGGGTGAGATAGAGAGAGAAAGAAGGATATATGGAGGGAGGTATATATATAGATGGTGGGAGAGACAGAGATAGAGACGGAGACGGAAAGAGAGAGAAACACAAGGATGAAAGGTGGAGAGAGAGGGAAGAAGAAAGAGACACACATAGAAAAATACATATGTAGAAGTTTGATTTAGAAATTCATGAATATTTTTTTGTTGTTTTACTTAAACAAATGCATTTATTTCAATGTAGATGTTGATTTCTAATCCTATTTGATGCTTGCACTAGATGCATTGATTTCAGTGTAGATGTTGATTTTTATTCCTTTTTTATTGGTTATAGTAGATGCATCAATTTTAATGTAGATGTTGATTTCTAATCCTATTTGACTTCTTGCACTAGATGCATTGATTTCAGTGTAAATGTTGATTTCTAATCCTATTTGATTACTTGCACTAGATGCATTAATTTTAGTGTAGATGATGATTTATGATTTGATGTAACTATATTTATGATGTACATTAATTTTAAAGTAATTAGATTAATAGTGTGCATTGGTTTTAGTGTAAGCACAAAAAGTTATCGACAGTGTGCATTTACTTATGTGTTACAGTAATTCAACCATAAATAAAATACTTGAATTTTCATCTTAAATAAATTGTTCACTTACATAAAATGTTTTTTTCTTAAAACTGTAAACTATTTGTAATTGACTACAGCCTTATTATTCTCGTTTTCCACCATTCAACATTATTAGTCACTTCGCATTCAAATGAGGTAATAGAAAACAACTACCATTGAAAATTTCTTGGGGTTTAACACTACATAAGTCACAATGATTGACTTTGAAGAAAACTACTATTAATATTGGAGATCAAGAGAGACAAGGTATGATGTTTACTACAATAGCTCGAGTTAAATATTTGAATGGTCTACGATTTCAACTACCCTTTTTATATGGTTGATATGAAAGGATGAAAAACTAACAGTTGTGATAATAAGAACAATATAAGAAAATGGTTTGTAATTGAGTACATTCTTATTATTCACATTTTATATCATTCAACATTATTACAATGTCATTTTGCATTCAAAATTTTTATTTCCTCATTCAAGTTATGAACAATCTTTGTCATCTCAATAAACTGAGGTAACTAAGCAAATTTAAATTGAAAATAACCAACTTAATCAAAGACATATTTAGCATATTCATAATGATCATAATAATAAGATGTTCAACAAATTTTCCATGGCCGCACATGAATAAAACTGGCCTAAATCCATCTTAACCCTGGATCTATCACGCGTCGAGAGGGATCAAATCCCTAGAGGTGAAAACCTATTTTTTGAATGCAAAACTTGCAGAAATATTTGTGAAGAAAATAAAGTGGAGAATATAAAATAGTTACTGTGAGAAACGATTAAACAAGCAACACACATAAAACTTAAACACAATGTACACAATGTTTACCCTGGGAAAACCCCAACTCCAGGGAAAAACCCAACCCAGTGAAATTTCATTAACCTTGGCCAAAACCTGGCCAACCCAACAAAGTGAGCCTTCATCACTCACATCCATGACCCTACATTACAAAGAAGTATTCCCAACCTTTTATAGGCTCCATTACATGCAATACCGTGGGCATAAAACCATGGGTGCGTAATACCTCATGCCCAAAAACCACTATTGTTATACTTGGTCAATTTTGACTCTATTCCCAAGTCACTTTTACCTAACAATCCCCCCTTAAACTTGACTTGGGGTTCCTTGACTAAATCTATCCAACCTTGCCAAGTGAGTCAGCCCAACCCTACTCACTCTCGCCCTTACCCCCTCAAAGTTTTATACCTGGGGTATTTGTTAACTTGACATCCCCAATATTACCTAGGTCTAACCCAGACTTTACCAGTGATTATTTAGGAGTACACATGCCTTACCAGGTCTTACAATGGTATGCCCATTTACATACAATAAACCTTTTATGCCTCCATTATAATAATTAATATTTTTTAATTTGTTTATCCTTGTTGTTGTCTTTATTTGACCATCCTCTCGAATTTAATACACTCCAAGCCTCATGCTCTCCTTAGTCTTATACCACCACACTTATAACCCTTCTCTTCGATTAAATTCACGTTTATTGTGATTGATCAAAAACATGTGTATATCCATGACACATCCACTAATTGAAAAATATGGAATCTCTTATTGCATGACCTACGTTGTTGCTCCATACTCTTCTTTGTGTGCTTTCCAATGACACATCTTCATATCCACATGCTTCTTAGCCATCCACCATGGCTCATTCTCTTGCTTGAACCTCATAATGCCAAGAGTTCACTCCATGGTGTCAAGATACCTGCTTAGCCACCCTCGAGATGAGCTATCTCTTGTGATTGTAGGCAGAACCCCTGCACGGTATTCTCCTCTTAGATCGAGTCTGGGCATAGTTTTTAAGGCCTACAAACCACACACCAACATATCCTTTTCTCATCGATCTGAGCCACTAGTTGATACAGTCTTCCAAAAATCATTTATGCGTTGCTCTCGACCCCTTTCATCACCACCTGTGTGATTTCTAGGTTGCAACCTTCTCACCGATGTGTTCCTCTAGTCAACACACGAGTGCCTTTAGTTTTCTTATGTTTCCAGTATACATCTTGGGTGTTTCTTAGGAAGATTCACTACAATATTATCATATTGGTTGCATCGATGGGTCGTTTATCTCATTGCTTTTCATTCAATTTTCACTGCCAAAGTTGACTTAATAGTTGTAGCTCAAACGACCCATTCTCCACCTCAGTGGTGGCTAGCGCCTCAACCACTTTGAGCTTTGTTCTCATGAGTCCTCAAGACCTTATGCCTACAGGCTCCTAATGGCATTATTGTGTAGCTTTCCCACTCACAACTGACAAATCTGCAGTTGTTTCGATTGGTAGTTTCTGCTACTGGATCCTATAACATGATTCAATTCCCTATGATACCTTCCTCAACCTGTGTTGCTTTATTTATACATGTCGACATTGACATCTGCAACATTCCACAAGCCGCTCATGGCTTCTAGTATCCCATAACAAATTCCTAATGACTCAACTGTTAAACCCTGAAAATTGCTAGTGGATTTGGTCGAATCAGTTGTTCCATTGTTTTTCATTGTATATTTACAAATTCAACCTCAGAGCCATTATCAACCCACTCTCATTAGAGAGTCTAGGTTAAACTTGACCTCAAAGGAATCTCTCTAAATCCAAAACTGGGAACAAGGCTCTGATACCAGATGAAGAAAATAAATTGTGGAACATAAAATAACTATTGCGAGAAACAATTAAACAAGCAACACACATAAAACATAAAGACAATTTACACATTGTTTACCCTAGGAAAACCCCAACTCTGGGGAAAAACCCAACCTAGTGAAATTTCATTAACCTTGGCCAAAACCCTGGACAAATCGGCCAAGTGAGCCTTCACCACTCACATCCTCGACCCTACATTACAATGAAGTCTTCCCAACCTTATATAGGCTCCATTACATGAAATACCATGGGAAGAAAACCACGGGTACACAACACCCCATGCCCAAAAACCACCACTGTTAGACTTGGTCATTTTTGACTTTATTCCCAAGTTTGATTCCTATTGGCACTTGATAGATTTCGGGTTAAGACGGATCTAGGTTAGTTTTAAGCAAAGAAAACAGTGATTATAGTGAATGAATTTTAATTTGATAATTGTGTTCAAGGTATAAATTTGACCAGCACTCCTACTCATCAAGTAATTTTTTTTATAATGGTTTTCCTTTTAAAATTTCCCTTCACATGACATTTGTTTTTTTATTTTTACCCATCATTTAAATATCACGTGTTATGTGTTTTTGTTAATATTTTTTTGTGATTGTAAAAACATTTTTTTGTTAATATAATTTTTGTGTTTTATGTTCGTAATTTTTTAAATTCTAGCTTGACCATAAAATAAGCTTCAACCAAGTAATATCATAGATGTATATGTTTTATATTACTTTAAAAAGATCAAACACATTCAACCATGTTCATTCCTAATGCCAAATTAGCCGTTGATTTGGTGCAATTATGTATGGTCACTATTTACGTAATTTCAAAGTCTTTACAAATTACGATAAACCATTCTTAAAAAGTTTTCAAGTAGCTTGGTCAAACCCATTAAGTTTTAAAATTATGTTAAAATCATTCTTGAAAAGTTTTCAAGTAGCTTGGTCAAACCCATTAAGTTTTAAAATTATGTTAAATCATTCTTGAAAAGTTTTCAAGTAGCTTGGTCAAATCCATTAAGTTTTAAAATTATGTTAAATCATTCTTGAAAAGTTTTCAAGTAGCTTGGTCAAAACCATTAAGTATATGTATATATGGATATGCATAAATTTTAAAGTCATTTCTCAAATTAACGGTTTGAAAAATAGGTAACCATTACGAGTGACATGCATATTTTTTTTTCAAAAGAATGGTTAAGGATTTTTCTATTAGAAAGAGAGATTGGTTTATGGGCCAAAACCCTTACATATTCATCCTATTCTATAGTGTTACGACATTTAGATGTCCAAAAAATTGAGAGCCTATGCTTATGACATTTTTTCCCACCATTCTAAAGAGGTTCCTACCATATTCTCTACAAAAGAGCCATAAGAACAAAATGAACCTACATAGAATCATACATAATTAAACAATGGAAGTTATTAGACGATTGGCTAGCTACTGCTCCAAGCTCTCCTTCAAGCTTGATTTCATCAATTTAGACTAGTCACTCCTATCCTTGGAATTTTTTTCCTTTTTTCCTCGTTGGACCCTCTCTCCTCTGCTAGTGTAATTTGTGCTCCACTGATGTATTTTTCTTCAACCTCAAACAACTTATAATTCATAACTGCCAGTTTTGTCCCGACTTCTCCTTAGAACCTCTCAATTTTTCTCTACATCAATGCAAGTTTGGTATTTATGAGCAACTGATCAAATTATTTCCTCTCCCTCTCCTTTTCTTCATTCCTTTGGTCCAGAGCATTCAAAAGTCCTTCTAGTGCCTCCAAGGGCCTTTCAAGAAGTTTGTTTGTATGAGCTTTCTCATTTTCATGGCATGATGTACCAATATTCACCATGGGAGGGTTGTGCAACAATGTAACTTGGTTCCTGGATGAAAATTTTCTTCTTTGCACACATATGTAGGTGGTTAGAACTAAGGCAATGTAGGCTTGAGAAAGAGTGGCACCTTGTCAATGGTTCCCTCTGATTTTTTCCCTCTGCAAAGTAGAATGATAAGCACTCAACATTATATATACCTTGATGAGCCCAATGCCAAACTTATCATGTCTTCCTCAACCATTGTTCATCTTCCATGTAGAATATACTTGTAGAGTTGCATAGTCCTAATCTAGGTTGGATCATTATATTTTTTTTCATCCATATCGATGCTTTTAGAGTGGAAAAAGTGGAGGAATCAACTCACAGTACCACTTTTACCAGCGAAACCCAATATGGCAAATTGGGATTTGAAACCTTCTGGGAGAGTTTTAAGGCATCAAACAACATTTTTTGGGGGGTTAAAAATTTTCCTCTATAGCACATCACCTTTTTTTCGTATTCTACACGAAAATACCTTTCCAACAGTGCAAGAATCACGTCAATTGGAGTATGTATGTGAAAGTTATGCCACTCAAAAGTTGGCCTTCTTTTATTCACCACCATAATTCAAGAGGATGCCATGTCAGCCCCCATTATTCATGAAAAGGGGCTAGCCACATGATTATGATGAATAATACTCTAGAAGAGTATATATTGAAACTTTGGTTAAGAGTTGAGGCAATCAAACCTAACCACTAGTAGTCTATTTGGGTGTGTTTTAACTAGGCCACTAGGAGGAAAACGAGTTTCATTCTTTCGAGTGCATTTTTTCCATAACTAGGCAAAAATAACTGAGAAGGATAGGAGATAGAGCACACATAGAGGATTTTTGCACTGTAGTTGCCCATAGTCCACAGGCCAATTTGTACTAACGTACATTTTCTATTCATAGAAAGAGAGTAGAGCAACCTGAAGTTCCAGTTGGGTTTTTCTCCCGAAAGGGTTTCCTAGGTCATTTTTGTGTCAAATGTATGTGAAATTTTATTTTGTTATTCCCTATTTTTTTCGTAATTTTTTATTCGAATGAATGCACTATTAACAATATTCTACAAATCGAAAAATCTAAAAATAAATAAAAACTATAATATTGTAGTTTCGGATTTTAATATAATTTTATCAAATATGTTGTGACAAACTGTCGAATGGAATATCCACGATAGTTTATAGATGAAGTCCATTCCAAATTTACATTGAATTTGTAAAACCCCACCCCACATTTACCCACTTTTATAGGCTCTCCAGGGTAAACATGAGTTGAGAGTTACTATGACATTACCCAACATCGAAGTTCCTGTTAAGGAAGTGGGGTCTACAAATCAGAACCATATTGCAACCTCCCAGGAGCACCACATCACCCAGATACCAGATAAAATATGTTGATGACCTTACCCTAGGCTAGAACTAGCTTTTTTCCTAACCCTATATCCCAGTCGCATGCATGCCAAGTTATGCATGTGGTTGGAAAGATCTAGCTGCATGCACAAGCCTTCCTCCATGTAGTTGCAGTCAAAATCTCTCAGTTTAGAGGGTGCAACTAGCAACCCAGTTTCGGATTTTCAGGGCTAGCTACAGGCCAACAACCTAGAATAACAAAAAACTCTCCATAATTCAATCTAACATGATATAAGTCAACATGATGAGTACTAAGGCTAGATCTTGCTCAAAATTTGTCAAACACGTGTTAAACATTTCATCAAACACATGGTAAGCATGATAATCTAAGGTCATGAATGGATATTTCTTAAATGTCTTCTTAACTTTATCAGAGAACCATCAAGAAGGCTTAATGTCCTCTCAATCTAGCAACAACAACACTTGTTAGCTCATGCATTCATATACCATTCAATAACTTATCAAGCCATAAGCAAGATCCATAGCAAGATCACATTATACATCAAGAATGTACCATGCCTTTAACCAACACTTAACGAGAATAAATCTATGACAAACCAGTTATAAAATAAACACAATAACCCATACATGTGCTCATTGATTTCAATAAGAAATAATACATATTACCATATGTAAATGTTAACCAAGTCAGGGACTTCCACTTGCCACTCGACCATAGATTGGGACAAAACCAAATCTTTCTTTCAACCCATTCACCCCCATGCCATATTCCAAGCATGAATGTGGGATCACATGGGATAAACCAAAATAGAACCAACTAGGGCTTCCATAGGCTAAACCACCTCAACCCTCAACCACCGTGATTTCACCTCAACTGGTCCAGAAATGACCAAAACTAAACATGTTTGGATGCCTCCTACTTTCTTCACCATATCCAGAGGAATTTTCCTATCTCCACCCATCCGTCAAGAGGTCCAGGAGAATGCCCATCTCCACTGTCGACCCTTGGGAATTTTCTTGAGAACACCTCACCAGGATTCGAAATCTTTTTTTATCAATCATCCAAAGCTTAACCAAAACATGGAACTCACTACATCATGGTTATCCAAGAAATGGCAAAGACAAGGTTGTAAACCACTGTCAATGCAGGAAAATCCCATGCCAATGCAACAAACATAAATCATAAACCAATGCATGCACCATGCATCAAATCCCCACATGCTAAATTACAAATGTACATTGTTACCTACAATTCCACAACTATTTTCTTATTTTCTGCCCTTTCCATTGTTCAAAATTCCTCTTGTGCTCCCTTGCTTTCCTTTGCTTGTCCTTTTCTTGCTTGTGTCCAAGTGCTCTCCCTCTCCTCTTGGAGTTTGATTTCTGAAACTGATCAAAAGCTGAGCAAAAACTGTCAATTATTTATCATGTGATTTTTTATCATTGATTTTTGGTGTCTCTTCATTTCCTTTTCCTCTTTCTTTCATTTTCCTTTATTTTCTCTCTAGTTTCACTTGCATGCATATTTCTGTCTCTTCATCTTCCTTTTCTCCTATTTTCCTTTTATTCCTTTAATTAATTGTCATTTGTTGTCCTTTGCCTTTACCAATGCCAATGCTAATTTTAATAGCCACTAACTAACCACAAGTGACCCTTAATGTGATGTTTTTCCCCTCCATTCAGCTTGGAATATGTGTCCCACAACCTTGGTTTGATTTTTGACTTTTTATGATGTTCCTTTATTTACATGTAAACTTAACCTGAGGTTGTTACGTAATTCCTTACAAATATTATGGGTTGATATAGAGGGAGTGAAGGATTAACGCCAACCTAAGATGAATTGAATGTGGTTTAAGTACCATTGTTCTCACCGCTTCAGAATTTTTCTTTCCATTGTAGATTGTTAATAATTTTGGACACTTGTGCACACGCTAAGAAGGGATTATGTGCCAATTGTAATTGTGATTTGGAAAGGGGTATTCTTTTGATAGTTTCCATAGTTGGCAAGTTTATATCTATCACCAATCCATCATTACCTTCGTCGGTAGGCGGATTGAAACCTTAGCATTTCTGAGATACGCCCGCACCTCTTTCTCCTCATGCTCGATTTCAACTTGACAGCGTTTTTATGCCGTTATATAAATTTTTAATTGGCATATAATTGGAGACTACACATAATGGCAATGTCGAGTTTATTAGAGGTATAGTGTCCAATTCTAAGGACACTTAGTTCAGTTTGGTCCCATTTTTAGCCAATGCATCCACTTTAGAATTCAGATGCCTTTGTACATGGAAGTATTCAATTTGTTCGAAATGTTGTAATTGCATAACAATCCTTTGTAATATGGGGGGAGACTACTATTGTATGACACTTTTGCTTCCCATACCCGCTGAATTTCAATCAGTGAGCCTCCAAACACCATAATTTTTGGGATTTTCCTTGCAATTATTAGTTCTAGGCCTTTCCAAAGAAAGATAAATTCTGCCTAATTATTGGTTGTAACCCCCAAAATCCAAGCATACCGAATCTCAATTTTTTCAGAGGGGAAAAGGACAACCCCTCTTGTTCATGCTACCCCTAACATGCAAATTTTAAAATGATCAATATTTGACAATCAAATAAGGAAAATATGGGTAAATACTTGTCAATTTAACCCCTGATGTGTATTATATCACTATAAATCATAAAATTGATTAAAAAATATTTATTTAAAAATAAAATGAAGTTCAAATTTCATTTTTTTGTGACTGTATATGTGTATTTTTATTAATAATTTTTTGGATTTTGGTGAAGATAATTTTTTAAATATTTTTATAATTAATTTTACTTAAATTAAAATTATATATTTTTTTACGAAAATTATTATATTTATTAAATATTATTTATCAGATTTTCATAATTTAAATATAATAAATATTTTAAACAATTCTTTTTTAACTTTACCCCGGATGCGGGTGCAAACCAACGTGAATAGGATGATGGGACGGGTGTGTAGGGGAGGCCACCTGCCTGCCATGCGCAGAGGTGACTTGGAAGACGGTGGCGAAGGACATCCCTGGAAGGCGATGATAAATGTAAGGGGACGACAGCCAAGGAACATTTACGCTCCGACCTCCTTTGGCTGCGTTACAGACCTCGGCTCAGCAGCACAATTGAATGCCTCATTAATGGAGGGCGAGAGGTTGGGGTTCTATAAACAGAGTTAGCCCAGGAATCACCATGTTCATTTGGGCAGGGTCTGGGGTTCTCATGCCGTCGCTGGTGCTGATAAATTCCGGCCCTGGTATGATTTACTCCACCCCGTGTTTGCTTGCCCAGCTTGTTTATGCCCCTCGTGGTCTTCTGCATTTCAATTCGGCTCTAGATTGCTCTGTTAACATGGTCAGGACTCGTCAGCGGATGCTAAGTCGTCGCGGCACCAGCCGTGGAGGGTCATCGCGGCCCTCAGCCGAGCCAGAAACTCATTCCCACTGTCACTACCCTCACTATCGTTGTCACTGCCATTGCGTTCATTTGGGAGGTGCAAGCTTTCTTAGGCACAACCAATATATGGAGGCTAGCTCACCTGGGTCTTCGTCTGCACCTTACTTCGGCTCAGTTGTATTTACCTTTAACAGCCCCCTGAATTGTTCAAGGATTAATGCCCACGTCTCTGTTCTTTTCATTGATGAAGCCCAGGACGAGGACGGAACCAGTGCTCCTCCGGAATTCGCTGCCCCGGTCGACATAGCCAAACAATCTGAATTGCCCATGGCGGACAAGGGGAAGGGCATAGAATTGCCAGACCTTCAGTCAGAGAAGATCCAGAAGCGGCCGCGGCGAAAGAGGGCCAAGCTCCGGAACAGGAAGAATATGGATGGTGCCCAATTGTGGAGGAGGTGCCGGAGGAATAGCCTGCTGCCAGGTCTCAGGTTCTGTGGCTCGAGTGGGATTCTGGTTCTTTCCTTTTTTTTGGTTATGTCCATCTGTCCAATTGTCTCTGGCATGTCTTCGTGTCGAATATCCTCTATGTTAATGTGTCAATGCGACAAAATGCCAACGCTAAGGCGTATGGTCGGTTACAGTTTTGTTTGGATGTCAGTTCTGTGGTCGGTTACAGTCTTGCATGGGTGTCAATTTTGTCCTCCCCTGCGTGGGAATGATTTTATTGGTCTCAATCGCCCCTGTGAGGGCATGAACAGGTTAGCCCTCTCTTTCTGTTACATTTGGTTGATCCAGAATGCCATTCTTTCAGGCAGATGGATCTTTCAGACAACATGATTGTAATTGTACCCTTATTTTTTTTGTATATAATAGAATAGTTTAATCGAGAAAAAAAAATCTTTTTTAACTTTATCAATGATTATATAACTAAATTTATAATTGCAAATCAAATAAAATATGTAGATAGTTAAAATTACATATAAAATTGACATTTATATATTTTTATTTAATTTATTTATTTATTTTTAATGGTTTAGTGTAGTCTAATTATTAAACAAAATATTTATTTTTGGGGAATTTTTTTGTTAACTTTGTTAAAATTTGGTAGAAATTTTATAAATTTAAGCGATTTAATTTGCAAAGTTCGAGTGTCTTGGGGTTTAGCAATGTCCCAAGAGTTTCACAATCTCATCCTATATTGTATTGTGAGATTATGGACACAAAAGACTATTTTATAAATAAGTGTAATATGCAATGTTGTTGCTTAGTACTTGTCTCTCATGCAAAAATTGATTGATAGTAGAAGTTATTGTAACTAGGATAAAAAGAATACTACTACTATGTAAAAAAATGTTTATATTTATAATGTTTTTTAACATATTTTTCTAAGTAGATTACTGCGTTGAGTAGCAAAGCTAGTAGCAAAGTTACTTCTATACCTGCTATGTTAATTGGAATGAAAAGCAAATCGACTTCTATAGTGATCCTACGGATAAAACTATTGTTAATGATTACAATAGTGTTATTGGATGATTCTAGATTAATGATTAGGGACTTCTTGTCTAGCATTAGCATTTAACATTGTTTAAGAGTCTATATATTATTTTGAAGCTCTATTGCAAATGTGTTTTTTGACAATGAAATTAGTTCTCCTAATATTGTTTTTGTAAAAATAAATTACTTATACAACTTTTAAACCAAAAAAAAACATTGTTAATTAAAAATACTAAGTTGAATTGAATCTACTACCTGATCTTCTCAAGATGTCAATCATAATGAATGCAAAATATAATTTAAAATTAGTTTATATATTAAAAAAATTAAGATGATATAAATAATTTAACTAATAAAGATTCAACAAGCCACCCACCAAATTAAATAAATTTAAGTGGGTGAGTTAGCATAATACATTACCTTTAAAAATTAATAATAAAAGAAAACTATAATTTAAATATTAAAAATTACAATCCCCAAAAATTATATAATAAATTTAAAAAAATAACTTAGAACAGTTACATATGCATGGATATGTGTGGGTGGCGTCCAACTTCGTGCGGGTGATACTCTAAAATAAACTAACCCATTTTATAATAATACATTATTACAACGAAGGTGTTTCTTTTGAATCGATTCGTTGCCTACAATTGTCTATCCTTTTGTTTTCCATGGTACAACTGTCACTGTTACTTTGATTTTCCACCGTTGATTTGTCAAACAACTGTCAAGGCACACTGAGAAAATCTTGATGAAACTTCCCTCTCCTAGAGTCCATCACAGCTCATATTTCCCGATCCTATTCTTATTAATACACATTCCTCCTTTCTAACTTTTAACTAAAATCTCTTAATTTTTCTATATGTTGATCAAACCAAGGACAAAGTCCCGATGATTAACGCAGTCGTTTACAATCCTAATTCCGCCTGAGATTCTTCTAGGGTTGGGAAACTTTCGACCAGGCAATGAAGGCCCAGATCCGCTCAACAAAGATTCCCGAGTGATGTACATTTCAATCTTAAGTTCAAGAAGCCTCACCCCTCCCCGACTTTAACAATTGGATGCGGTTACATCTATAATGCATTTATTTATTTATTGAGAGGATATCCTTTGTCTATGGCCCACGAGAAACTTAATTTATTTTATTCACGTAATGTTTGGCTCAAACCTTGCAATCCAGTTGGCAATTTAGACTCTTCACCTAACCAAAATTTTACCATTCACCTTTCCAACCAATCACATTGACATCTTGCATACACCTATGGAAAATTTAATTTCAGATGTTCAATGACATATCAATGGGAACACCTAGTTTAAGACACACAGAAACATTAACAAAAAACACATAGCACCGAGTCAATGGCATAAAGAAACATTAAGAAAAAACACATAGCATTGTGTTAAAATGAAGTAATTCACAACAATAATTTGTTGAAGATAAAGGTCAAATTTGTGTGTTTGTTTTTCTTTTCAAAAAATAGTAGGAGAAATGATTAGTCAAACCAATAATGAGACCATTATTATTATTTTAGAATGTAGATTCATTATTTTATTTTTAAAAAAAATCCTATTAAGAGTCCTTAAAGTTGAAAACTTTCATTCCTATCGCATAGAGTAATTTTTTTAATTAAACAAAAACAATTATAAACTAGCATACCCCGAAGTGGAAAACGGAATACCGAAACGAGAAAAGGACGAGTGAAAATGTGTAAAATAGGGAAGGCAATGTATAGTTAATAGTTAATTTGTAATAAGTTAAATTTTTTTGTTTTCTATAATATATATATAATATATATATATCACATTACCAATTGTTATTATATATGTAATAACAATTATATATGTAATAATAGACAAGGGCAAAGATTTCGTATTTATAATTACAATCACAATATAGAAAAATCTAGGATGTTGTGTCTACACATGGTAAATGTGAGGTTGGGTATTGTAATTATAAGAGCGAAAAAGCATGTAAACATGCCTCTTCTTTTTGGAATTGGTTGAGTTATTGTTAGGGGCATTGATTTGGGGACTTGCATATTCAATGTGTCATAAATGTTTACACTCTAACGACGGTTAGAGAATGAAATGGCCTTTGAATACATGCATATTAGGGTACCGGGGAGCATGTTCCATGTTATGTGATTGGTGTGGAGTTTGGTGGGTCATAGTTTGAAGTTATGCAAGAAATTTTATTATTATTTATTATTATTATTTTTTATTTTTTATTATTATTTTTTTTTTTTAACTAAAATGGTTAGGTATGAATGAGGAAGAGAATAAAGGAATGAGAATTGAATTATTATTGAGGTGAAAGTTTTTGGTTATGTTTTTTGTTTGGCTTGTGCACATCGTGCCGGAATGGTTACATCGAAGGTGTCCTTTCTGAATCAGTTCACTGCATACAATCGTGTGCATAGTTTTTCCTATAAGTTTTGATAGAGCTTCCACGGTAATATTTGCGAAGAGATCATCTCGTGCATTGCTTGCAATATTGTTACAAAATTTGTTAAAATCATTGTTCTCATTATAATAGTTGGAAAACTTATGATTGTCTTAACGTAAGATGCACAAGTTTGCTTGAATGAACCCAAAAGCGAGGAAATTAAATCTTCCATGCACTGGAAAAAAATTATAAGCAATTTCAACAATCCAGCTGCACCATAAACAATGGAGCTCTACATCACTAGAATGGCAACAAAATCTAGACTCCACATCCCTCAAAACCTTCCAAGATGGTAAGAGTTTTCCTTATTTCCAAGGACTCTATTCGAGCCATAAATTTTACCCAATGAATGCATCCATCGCTCTTCAAATCCTCAAGGAAAATTAGGCAATCTCAAGGCAGGACGAAAATCTTGAATCACAACCCCTAAGCAGTGAAGAAGGAGAAGATACTTTGCACGAGTTTAACAACATTGACAAAATCCCAACAAAAAAAATGGAAGTTGGTGGATGTTGTAAGGGAAATATGACAAGTTGCACAACATCCCTAACTCCCCTAAAGTCATATTCGCTTCACTACTTGACCCTTTTTGAATTAGTTCACTGCATACAATTGTCTGCACAATTTTTTCTATAAGTTTTGACAGAGCGTCCATGGTAATATTTGTGAAGAGATCATCTGGTGCATTGCTTTCAATTTTGTTACAAAATTTCTTAAAATAATAGTTGGAAAAATTATGATTATCGTAACGTAAGATGCCCAAGTTTGATTGAATGAACCCAAAAGTGAGGAAATTAAATCTCCTTTGCACTTGACAAACCCATAAGAAATTTCAACAATCTAGCTGCACCATAGACAATGGAGTTCCACATCATTGGAATGGCAACAAAATATGGACTCCACATCCCTCAAAACCTTCCAAGATGGTAAGAGCTTTCCTCGTTTTTGAGAACTTTGTTCGAGCCATAAATTTTACCCAACAGATGCATCCACCGCCCTTCAAATCCCCGAGGAAAATTAGGAAGTCTCAAGGCAATATAGAAACCCTGAATCACAAGCCCTAAGCAATGAAGAAGGAAATATGGATGTTGTAAGGGAAATATGGCAAGTTGCACAACATCCCTAACTCCCCTAAAGTCATCTTAGCTTCACTGATTGACCCCGTACCTTGTCTTTGTCTTCCTCCTTGGAAGAGGAAGTTCCATGGTGCTCGCCTGAGACAATACCATTTGTAGTGGTTGGATTCTCCTAAAAATTTAGTTGTCCAATTCTTAGCAAGTGATGAAATGTGGGAATGACAAGACTACCCTGCTGAGAAACTCTTATGTTTGCCAAATTCCTGCAAATTTTGCTCTTCTCTCAAACTTGTGTAGTATAACAATTTTTGGAAATAACTTGAATATATGAGTTTATGGAAATCTTGATTTTAATATTATAAAATACATACTTGCAAATTTGTTGTATACCTCATCCAATATCAATATCAATTTATGGAATTCCTGATTATCAGTATTAGTTTCAACATCAGTTTCTGGAAATCCTAATTTTCATTTTATAAAATACATAATCGCAAACTTGTTGGATGTGTCAATCAATATCAACATCAATTTTTAGATGCCTCATTCAATATCAACATCCACTTTCCATTTTGTAGGTTTTTCTTTGCCTGCCTCCCATCCATTCAACGAATGAATATATAGCAATGTTCCACCAAGGTTCCGGGACGAGGGGGCGCGGGAGCGGCCTATGCAAAAGCTCCCTACCATTTTTTAGGAAACGTGGGGGAGCATCAGGGTCTTAAAAATTTATAAATATAAAATACAATTTATTAATTGAGTCCACTATGACAATTTGGTTTGAATTGAAAAGCTGCAAAGCATGATCATTGATATGAATATCATTTGGCATTATCCAAATTTTATAAATCATATAAATAATAAATTTAAAATTCTAATTCAGCTTGGTCAAATTCTAATTTAGATTTTGGTCAGACAGAGGGAGAGCTTCAGCTTGATAAGGTAGCCACTGAATTCTGTGAAAAGGTAAATGAACAGATCAGGAACACTGCATTGGCAGTGGAAGGGGCAACTACAATGGGTTGTCTAGCTATATTGGATCCAACAGCTAGAAAGTTTGCTATATTATATATAATATAGACAATACACCATATGCTGAAAGAAGAGTTTTAGTTCCAGGAGAGATGAGAAGATCACATGAAAGAGTTTCTGACAGTTCACTATCAAATGACATTGACTACAGGATGACCATATGCGAACCAACTTGGGTGACCAACGATGGCATGGATAATTTGTCTACCTTATTAGAGCAATGCCATGCAGTTCAAACTTCAAACTAGCAGTGTATTTCAGGGGTGAAAATAATTTTCAGACCTGAGAATTCAATCTGAGCAACTGTGCTTTGTGTAAATTTTGTAACTGTATAAATTCATATATAACGACAGTTCCTGAGATTTCTTGCTGCCCATAGTATTTTGTCATGCTTGCAGTAAACGCATGTTAGTCTATAGTCCACCCAATTATTTCCCACATGACATAGGTGTTGCTTCCATAGTTTGTATGTCAAGTGTCATGCAAATTAAAAACACAAACTGAATGTCTCATATTCTTTCCCTGTCACTCCAGTTATCTCCCCACTGTAATCCAGCCATCACTTGAGAAAAAAAGGAGAAGTTTTGAAAGGGAAAATTCATGTACGTGCTATATGGACCAGCAAATTTCCATGATACTGACCCTCTAAAAGAACGCTTGTTGAAACCAAAAGACAGCACAAGACGTTATCCCCATACAGAACATGAGTAGCTTTGTACCACTTTAGGTCTATTAAATCATAAACTATAAGCAAGGCCATTTTTTTGGGAGCATGGGGAAACGTCCCCTCAGGGAAGAGAAACGTTTCCCTGGCACGTCCCCGTGAGTTTCCTCCGTTTTGGGAGCGTGGGGAAACATCCCCTACTTGTCCCCAAGTCCCCGGAGCGCGGGGAAGCGAGGAAACTAGACCCCTTGGGGGGGGGGGGGGGGGGGGTCGGGGCGAGTCGTGGAACACTGATATATAGAGGAAAACAGTTTGTCTACCTCTTTTTAATTTATTTTTTCTTGCTTTGCCTTGAGAATTTCTTTCCCACTCCATTTGATATAGGAAAAAATAGTTCAGGAATTTTCTTGCGAGAAATTAGAATTGAAAAAAAAAAATCTTGAATGAAATTAAAATTAAAAATATGGTGAATTTTCTTGGAAGAAACTAGAATAAATACATCTAATGAGACTCTGAGAACAAATGGAACAAATGAACTTTAGAAGCCGATATTGATTTTGATTGAGGTATTAAACTAATTTGTAAGTCTATATTTTGTAGATGTTGATTGAGGTATCAAACTAATTTGTAAGTTTGTATTTTGTAACATGAATTTCAAGATTTCCATAAACTGATGTTGATATTGATTGAGACATCCAACAAATTTGTGAGTTTGTATTTTATAATATTAAAATAAGCATTTACATAAACTAATGTTGAAAATGATACTGATAATCAAGATTTCTAGGGACTGATACTGATATTGGACGAGGTATACAATAAATTTTTATGTATTTTATGATATTAAAATCAAGATTTCCATAAACTGATATATCCACATCATGAATTCTAAACATGATATGTCCTTTCTTCCTCAAAGCATCATGTGTGTGAAGCAAATATGTGACTTTCTTGATCCACTATACTAGGATATGCATGCTTTTCCTCTACTATATTCGAAATGCCATAATCATCTTCTGCACTAAGAGTTGCACCCAGATGTAAAGACGATGCTCCAAAATCATTATGGTCTGCAACCATCTAATCAATCTTCGAATCATATTTGAATTTTAATTTTAATTTTGTATGGAACTTTATATTATTTAATAGATTTTGGGAATATTTTGAAATCGTCAATGTAGATTAGGGAAAAATGTTTTCAAATTTTATTGATTTTCGCTCCAAATACCATTCTGATGCGCAATCATCTAATCAATTTTTGAATCATATTTTAATTTTATATGGAATGTAGATGGTCTTTTTACTACAAACATATTTTAGTCTTGCATAAATACACATGCTTGGTAAAGCTTTTACACTTGGCCATTGGTTATAATGAACAACCCACATCAGAGTATGCTTTGATGGCTTTTCAAAAATATCTCACTCGTTATGGTCGGGTTCTAAAGTTGGAATGAGATAGGAAACTGACAAATAGTTTGTATAGTATGAATATAAAAAATTATATTACTAGGTTGGTTTTCTACGATGTGGTATTGTAGACAAAGCATCACTAGGACAAAATAAGAAAGTAAATGGATAACGTTATAAAGCATAATCTACCTAAATATATCCAAGGATTATCAAGTTGAACCCCAGTTGCCAAAGCACGTGACCTACAATACTTGATCATGACTGTGTTGCGTTTCTAAACTCTCTCATCTTAAATTCCATGATATTAAGAAGGAATTCTCACAATGTAAAGTTAATAAGTTGGTTTTGTACCAAGAGAGACAGAGATAACATGAAACTGAGATCCAATCAAGTCCAATCTAGCAGACTCACCATAAATATAAAGTACTAGTACAATCACATTAGTAAATGTGGTTGATATACACCAAAGGCTTCATTTGTATTTACCAATCAAGTCTAATCTCGCAGACTCACCATAAATATAAAGTACTAGTACAATCATATTAGTAAATGTGGTTGATATACACCAAAGGCTTCATTTGTATCTACCACACAAGCCATCGACAAATCTATAATAAAATAATATTATAAAAACTATTATAAAAAACTACTATTATTTATTATTATTATTATTATATTATTAATTAATTATTCTTAATTCAATATTATAATCGTTTTAAAATAATTATTGTTATGGTGAATGACAATAATTATTTAGATTATTATTATTAAAAAATATTGCTATTATTATTAAATAATTAAATAATTTTAAATAAATGATATTGTAAGCTTTAGTAGGACCTTCTCATTTTCGAGTCTACCTTCATGTCTGTTATTCACCCCATTTCTGGGGAGGGTAGCACAAGAATCGAACCCAAGATCTCCGGTTTGGTGAGACTTCATTTACAAGGCTATTGCCACTTGAGCTACCCCATGCAAACAGCTCTATATGTAATGTTAACTTTACAATTAAAAATAATAATTATTTACTGAATTATTTTAAATCTATATTTTTAAATTGTGATTGATTGGTTGAGCTTTGTTTTTATTAAGGAATGCTCGTAGATTTGTACTTGGCTGGTACAACTAACTCCAACCCTGCTTGGACCTATAAGCTCCTACATTCCCAAAAAAATATCCATCATAATTCTTCCCTACAATTCCAACGACGAGAATAAATATCCGTGATCCCCTACGTTCCCTGAGAAATATGCATCATCCCTGCAATCCCTGACGGCGTGCAATAAATATCCGTCATCCCAAAATGCAGAATTACAGATTTATACATCGTTCAATGTGCAGGTGTTCCATTATGGCAGTTCTTATTTCTGTGACTATAGTATAGTTAATGCACCTTGACATGGGGGCTTTATAACACCATATAACACACCGGGGCGGTGTTAAGAGAAAAAAAAAAACGTGCGTGTTATATGGTGTTATAAAGCCCCCATATAAAGAGGCATTAACTATGCTATAGTCGCAGAAATAAAAACTGCCTTCAATTATACACGGTCATGATGAATACGCCACCAATAAATATGCATTATCCCAAAAAGGTTGGATTCAATGATTCAAACATTCAACAATGTGGCCACCAATATCCCGAAGGCAATTAATCAAAGTACTTTCGTTGATTCCTAGCGATAAATATAATTACAAGTATTATATTATTCCAAATATAATTACAAGTAAGTATTAGCTATTTTAGTTATTATGCAGTATTTATTAAATATTGATAATATCATACATATTAAATATTAATATTATATTATTTAATTTAGTAGGGTAAAATTTTAAATTTATTTTAAAATTAAAGAAATAATAATTTTATTATTTTAGAATTATATTTTAATAAAAAAGTATTTATTTAAGTAAGTTTATGAAAATGTAATTTATAATTTCATATATTGATAAAAAAATCTTTCTTTTATATTTTTTATTTTACTGATTCCTCAAAAAAAATTTAAATACTAAAAATTAATTAAAGTTTTCCTTATTTTAATAAAAGTAAATACTCAAATTAATTAATATTTTCATAATTTTAAAAAAGTAAATATCAAAATGTATCAAGTAAAGTTATTTTGAAGTTAAAAATAATAGTTTTATTAATTGAAAATTATAATTTTAACAAGGCTATATAGCTAGAGTTTCTCTATCGCTTAATTTAATTATTGAATTTTGAAAAATATGAACCAAATATTATTTCATGTTTTTCATCATTAATATAAATTTATATATACTTAGCATGTTCTTCCATGTGCAATTTTATTATTTATTTACAAATGTAATTGGAAATTTGTATTTGATGAATTTTTTTATGATTTGATGCTTATTGAAAAGTTACAAAATAAAATTTACTTGAAATTTAATTAGAACAAATGCTATATGCTTAGTTTAAATATCGCTAAATTGAAGTAAAAACATGAGTTCATGTTAATGTTAAATTTTAGAATTTAACTGCTTTAGGTTTTACTAATGGCTTAGCTAAATTAAAGTGAAAACACTAAATTTATGTTAGTGTTAAAATTTAGAATTTAGTCAATTTAGGTTTTACTGGCTTAGTCTAACTTAGAGACGAAAAAGCCTTTTTCACGTGAATTCACCAAAATCCATCCATACAATTTGAAGATTTGTTGTTTTTTAAAATACATCTTTGAATATCGATTCAACAACTAGAAAACGTGGGGCACTCAAATTATGGAGATTAAACAATTTAAACTCAAGTTTTAAAAAAATTGTCAGATTTTAATCCATAAATTTGCCACAATGGCAGCGCCAATACTATGGTCGCATTCATTGTACCGTGAACTTAACCAAAAAGCAAATAGCTCATTGTACCATGAACCCAATCAAAAAGCAAATAGCTAGAACAAACAAATTCCTCCATTAATTGCATTCATCAACCTAGAGTCTTGATTACTCCAACAACAAAAAATTCCAATGTGTTTGTTGCAGAGATATTTCAATTTTTTTAATCATTTGTATGATGTTTTTAACGGAAAAGTACTTAGTTTGTGGTTTAAATTTCATTACAGGCGGACAAGAGCCTTCTGTGTGGTTCCAACATACTTCCGAAACTTGAAAAAAAATAACCTTAGAACAAATTAGAGATTATATATTTTATAAATATTTATAAATAAGAATTTATTATTTTTGGTTATATGAATTTATTATTTTTACTTATTATTTTTACACAAAAAAGCTTACTATTTTCTACTATATTTTAATATCAAAATTATTGTTTTTTACAATTGAATTTTTTAATATGTAATTTGTTGTTTACTATACCTTTTTAACACAATTTTTTTTGTTTTTTAATTTTTATTAACAAAATCTACCCAGTTAGATTGCAATTGTAATTTTGTTTTAAATAGAATTATATTTTTAATGTTTTAAATAATATAAAAAAAAAAAATTGATTTTAAATTTTTAAATTTAAATTTTATATTAACAATTTTTTTTTACTAAGATTCATGGCCTCCACATTCTTAGTGTCCTTCCATATACTCATTTGACGAGTGTCTACTGAGGTGGAGGAATTCCCCGAACGGTCAAAAGTGGCCGGAATCCGGGCAAAAAAATTTCAAAAAATCTTGTAGAGGTAGTGTTTGTGTTGGACACTTAATCCTCAATGGGTTAGTGTGGAAGCCGAATAGACAAAAAGGAGTCCAAGAGACCTTGGGATGTGGAACCTAATGGTCAAACCATGTATTATAAATGTATATCTCTTGTTAATAAAAATGTATTCTCATGTTTTATCCTTCAGACTCTCTTGCTTCCCATGTATGTTTAACATGGTATCAGAGCAGATGTATTCCTGCCCTGCATAATTACTATGAGCCATTTGTTTTATGGCCTTTATGTGCAGATCATTTCTGCCATCAATTCTGCGTTTCATGAATATTTTCTCAGCTAAATTATAGTTGCAACCTGTTATTTCTCCAGCACCATTTTTATTTACCTGCCTTCTAAAAATGCTCCTTGCTCAGACCTGCCATTTTTGCACATTACCTGTAACGCTCCATTTATTTATTGTCTGCCAAAAATTCGCTGCCTCTCCTCTGTGTACCTTTTTGCTGGTAACGCTACTCCTGACTGACATCTCTGTCACATCCCTCAGAAATTTCACACATTATACGTAGTGAATACGTTGGATTCGATTTCACGCATTATACGCAATGAATGTGTTGTAGAAACACTACAAGGAGGTGTGATTTCCTTCTATGGCCATAAGTTTCTCAGTGTAGTAGCGCTACCCTAACTGGTATTCCGCTAACACAACTTCAAGCTGTGGTGAGCCTCCTCCAGGGTGCGTGAAAGGCGAATTATGTGTGGTATACGCTGTGCCTCCACCTGCATACCATATATATCATTGTTTTGTAATATGATGTGTTTATTTTTACATTGTTTGTGAATCTGTTGTGGTATATGCCTCCACAAAATGTGATTTTAATCAATATTCAAAACCACGCCCATTATAATACCTCTCTCCGTCTAGTCAAAACGTTGCTCCCTCTGCACACTATCTTCTCCCTCCATACACAGTCGACCTCCATACATAATCGACTCCCAACTCTTCCCATGTCTTACCTAAATTGATGATGAATATCCCATCAGAACGCCTCGTGTACACATAACGCTCCATCTGAAAATCGCAGCAGAACGCCTCTTGTACACATAACGCTCCGTCTAAAAATTGTATCTTAGCTTAGTCGGCCTCTCTGTAGAAGAACAAATCAACCATGATGTCCCATTTATGACCAGGAAGGATGGTTCCTTACATCTGTAGAACCATTCTTGGAAGCATCCAAAACATGAATCCAATGATATGTCTTCCCTTGTTGTTCGCAGGTATCCCAATATCCACATGTTTCATTGGTGAATCCGTGTCACAGAAAGCAATGGTTGGAACATTACCTAGGGCCGCTTCTCTTATGGGTTGATGATTAGTCCTTGGATCAGTGAGGATCAACAAACGAGGTTTGTTAAACGAAGTCTGCATCTGATTTGTAAACGCTCCAGGAGTGTGCTTGCCGGCTATTGCATATGCTCCAGTGTATTGAGTCTTCTCAGAGCAAGCGAACTCCAGTGTATCTCCTTGCTTCTACCCACGATTGATATTTCATTAAGAGAAAACGAAACGGAGGAAAATAGTGACCGTTGCATCAAGCATCACAAACCAGCATTGTTCTGAACATATAGCAAGCCCGATCGAAATTTCGATTAACAAGATTCGCCCTTTACAAAAACCGCATTACTACCTGTCGCTGGAGTTGGAAAACTTAGCTTCTTTTCGGCGAGTTTGGGTTCGACTGTTGAAATTCCCGACAAATTGATGAAATTTGGGGCTATTTTATGAGTTAAAGTGTGACCTCAAATTTTAGATGTGTGGCAACCAACGTCTAATATATATGTATATGTATATGTATATGTATATGTTGGTTTATTCATTTATCTGTGTTCGATGGAATGAAATCTTAAAGATTCTTTGCGATAATTTAAGAAAAAAAAAAGAATTTCACCCAGTCAAAGTTTGAATGCAAAGTATTTGGAATGTCCTGGTCATCGCCTCCACTGTAATTCCTGCAACGTTGAGCCTAAATGCGGAATCTAAATCAAGTGTCGTGTGCGTAAAGTATGAAGTTGTGATTATTTTGGTTATGTTGGCAACTTTACCTGGTAAAATTGTGAAGTACATGTAGAAATATCGTTGCATACGTTGTGGTGAACCCGACGTGAAGTATATTCTTGGAGTTTGAGCCGTGTCTCCATTGCTGGTATTAGCAGAACCAAGACTGAACTTTCTCTTTTATTGGTTGAACGTGTTATCTCTCCCATCCATTGCTGAAATATTACTGCGCAGGAGATAGATGGGCCATCTAGGCCACGCGTTATCACTTTTTAATTTTCTCTGCTAGAATGAGAGGTTGTACCTGTCTATCTTTTCTAGGCATATTCAAAAACACTTGACGGACTACTAGTGAGGCTATGGCATTCATTCATGTGCATGTATATAAGCATTAAGGATACACAAGTTCTAGTGTTGTTGAAGTTTCTCTTATGGCATGTCATGTTGTTGTAGCTAAGGATATTTAGTGGTCAAGAACCTCATTGTCCTCACACTAGAGCATAAACAAGTTCCTTATTTTCCCTATATACAGAGACCTTGTATCAATATATAGGTATGTATAATTATATTCAAATCTGCCATATATCTCCTCATTTTCTCTCACAGTGATCTTTATAATCTTTGAATTATATATGAATAATGCATTGTTGGTTTAAAAAAAAATGTCATTATTCTGAATTTTTCTTGGCAGTCTTGAACGGGAGAAAATGGGGAAAGCTTATGAAGTATTAGAGTTTTTGAAAAATCTGATACAACCTACTACTAATGACACAGTAAAAATCAACAAATCCTCTCTGGCTGACATTAAAATTTGTCTGCAAAATGCACAAGAGAAGATAGAATTTTTGGAGCTTGAATCTTAGCTTCAACAAAAGGAATTAAAACAAAGGAGTCATTCTGAACATGTTTCTGTTCAGAACATTGAGACTACAACCCATCAGAAGCAAGTCAATAATGTTACAGTTGGTTCAGATCTAGTGCCCAATAAAGCAGCAGTTGTACATGCAGATGCAGAAACTCAGTCTGCACTTCCCAAACCCATCATCAGACCTTGGGAACAACTTGTCCACAACAAGCACATAACTGGTCTTGGATATGACAAGGACTTGTCCTTTCATATTCCAGACTACTCAAAGCCCATTCAGTTTCAGAGTGCTAGATTCATTCATGACATTTCACCTCCAGTTGTTCCAGATTCTGCTCCTCTTCCACAACAACAACAACAGATTGTCAAATGCCAACACTGTGACCGAGTTGGCCACCTGAAAGATCATTGTTTTTATTTTCATCCATGTAAGCACTGTCATAAAACTAGTCATTCTTCACACAGATGCTTAAAAAACAAACGTCCTGCAAGAACAAAGATTCATCTTGGATGGATCGCTTCTTGGCAATGGGCATCAACAACCAAGAAGATATTCCAATCACATGTCAGAACTTGTTCCAGAGTATTGAACAATGTTGCAGTTGAGTTTTCTCCATCATCTCACCTTGTATCTAACAGGGGGGGAGATGATGGTCATCTACAAGCTTCAAAGTCACATCAAGCGAGCCTGAGCCACAACCTGCCACACCAGTTTCAGAGTTGTAGCCAGAGACAAAGATGCCCCTAAGCATGCCTTCAGTTGGTAATCTGGGACACTTCCTCTAGCAGAAGACTTCAGCTTCTTGCCAGTGTCAGAAGAATTCTAGAACAAAATTGAGAACACTTCCTTTAGCAGAAGACTTCATCTTCTTGCCATATTTGGAAGAGTTCTAGGAATTGCATTAAGCATTCCAGAATTGTTGGTCATCCTTAAACCATCACAGGTTGAGAATTCCCTTTTTTAAGTTGAAGTTCTCCCTTTTATGCGGGGTGAGACTTACCTTTTTTAAGTTGAAGTTCTCCCTTTTATGCGGGGTGAGACCTCCCTTTCATGGTTGAAGGTTTCCCTCTTCAAAACAATAGGAGCATTTCCTCTAGCAAAAGACTTCAGCTTCTTGCCAGTTTTGGAAGAGTTCCGGGAATTGCACTAAGTGTTCCAGTGTTGGTGGTCATCCTTAAATCACCGCCTTTTATACCAACATTTCAGAGAGCACATTCAACTTAGTGCTGCCATGCATTTTTGCACATTTTGTATTACAGCTCTCTTCTTGGACTTATACATAACTCTTCGGATTAAGGGGGGAATTTTGGATACCTAATCCTCAATGGGTTAGTGTGGAAGCCGAATAGACAAAAGAAGTCCAAGAGACCTTGGGATGTGGAACCCAACGGTCAAACCATGTACTATAAATGTATATCTCTTGTTAATAAAAATGTATTCTCATGTTTTATCCTTCATATTCTCTTGTTGCCCATGTGTGTTTAACAGTTTGAATCGTGTTTTTGATGGTGGAAATGGATTCAACACCATTAAAAATGTCTAGGACACCTAAAATTTTGAAGTTTAACAACTATAACTTGGATTTACAAAAATCCTTGCCAAATTTTCTTTAAATATGATCAAAATTTCCATAACTTTCCGGGAAATTCCTCTAGCTAATTAAACTACGACCTCATTTGAGGCTTCACACGACACTGAACTTACAAACGGTTTACTCTATGGTTGTGTGTATAAATTAAAGACGCAATGTGGCATTATTGGCAACCATTCAAACACATCAATGTTTGCATGGCCTCCACGTTTTTATTATCCTTCCATATACTCATTTCAGGATTGACACCACACTTGAAGCTTACAAACGGCTGGAGATGAGATCTCATATGTTGTTGTCGGTATAAATTAAAGATTGGTTTCAAGTTTCCCTGGAAATAACATTCACAGTTAGATTAAAGTGGGATCGTCATTGTAAGGAAGGCATATTTTGGTGGAGTGCACAAACAGACTCTCGGCGTTCTCTGTTTCTCTTAGTCTGTTGGAACATATGGATATAGAGGAACGATTACACTTTTACCAGCAATCGGCGGCCTGTTTCATCCATTTCTCACAGCGTCAAGGTTTTCATGGAAGTTCTCGGGATATAGGAATCTCCATCTTTCTGTTTTGCTGCAGGCTGTTTTGTTTTTTGGCTTTTTGATATGTATATGTTGTCATATTTATGCACCTTTGCCTTTCTCCATCATCCGACCTATCTGCGCATAGGTTTTTCATCATGATCTTTCATAATATATGCACTTATGAAATTGGAATGGCTTGCTATATGTGCAATGATAGTTTGCCATATGTTTCCAGCTCACGGTTTTTCTTTATAAACCGAAGATATGTAAATGCTTTCTCATCAATACAAAATCTGATTTTTCTTATGAAAAAATATATATATATATATATTTAGATTAATCTCGGATCATAATGGAATCCATGAGCAACAAGGCGGGGAGTCGTTGCTGACATTAAGAAAGATGCAGGTCCTGCTATCTGAGACCTATCTATAGGTAATTAGCTTACTTCTTCCATAGTATATCATGTTGTACAGCCAATGAGTCGAAATCAACAAGGCATCTCGCTTCCGCACAACCCCTCAATGAGTCAATGTCTGGACTTAATTTTTTTTGAAGAAACTGATAACTTAACAGTTTCTATTTAGAGACAATTAGATTGCAAAGGGACTTACTTTTGAAGTTTGGCCGACAATCCACTAGAATGCTGTCATCCTTGACCGTAATGCTGGAGGAATCGTGGAAAAGAAAGCAGAGTACAACGTCCACAAGTCAAGATATAGATTTCTTTTAAATACATATGTTGCTTTAACCATATTTTATTTTCTCACTTAATATTGTAATTAAAAAATCTTTAGAAGGATAAAAATCTATTGTAGCTTGTCAAACACTCAGATTATTGCCTAAATCACAGAGCAGAAATAGAAAACAAAGAATTTACACAATTCTGACCTTGTGGCCACTTTGCAAGTATGCTTTCCTTGAGAGTGGCAATTGTAGCAGCCGGTGCATATTTGTGAGGACCAATGTTGGTACCATCATTGAGTCGAAAGTTCAGTTCCAGCAATTCCCCCTGCCAGTGCAATTCTTGCTAGTATATATGTGGATCCAAGCACAACATGCCCTCCCATTCTTAATCAATTTATCACAAGTGCATTCTATAATCCTCGCTTAAGATCTCAAAGCCTTGCAGGAGTAAAAGCAATAAACAACATAGAAGCTTTTATCTTATCAAAATACTTCACAAGAGTAATAACTTATCTTAAACATCTGCTTTTTCAATAAAAACTTTTCAAGAAACAGACCTAAATTCCAAGTCCTGGAGCACTTTCACAGCATTTTAAAACCCTCTGTAAAGTTCTAGCATGGAAGATAACATCTCAGTACTGTTGAAGTCAGAATTTCTGACTTGCATTTATTGCACTGTGGAAATTAACTGAAAAATCTAAATTTCCTGGTATTCCATTAAATGGGCTGTGAAGGTCTTATCAGAATTCTGGTATTCCATTAACACGTTTTTTCTTTTCCTTTTTTTTTTCTGTTGGGTTGCTGGTTTACTTGCACCCATGAATTTCGATTCAATTTAGTTTAGTTTGTGGCAGTTTCGAATATTTAAATTCTGAAATTCTGGATACACATGGCTGTCTGAGAGTTCAGAGCCTAACTTATGGATAGAGACAGACTGAAATTCTGGGATATGGATGTAAGTCCTGGAATTTAAAACCTCAGTTTGGGATAGTTTTTTATTTTTATTTTGGTGGGGGTAATCTTTTTAGTTTAATTTGTGTTTTATTTTTTGAACATTTGTTGGATTTTAGAAAGATTATGTCATGTATATTGTGGATCGATTGCAGTCTGCCCAATCCATCTCTTTTAGGGCTAAATGTTGGAGGAGGTGCAGAAATTAAAATTAGATTGAGGAAGCCTAACAGAGAAATGGAGTTCTATCCGTATGAGTCCTTCCTGGGCACTATGTTGCATGAACTCACACATAATGAAGACGGTCCACACGACGCCAAGTTTTACAAGCTATTGGATGAGATCACCAATGCAAGTCTGAAACAAATTTTGTGATTTATGGAACTTAGAAGTTTCGAAATGAATTTGAGTTAATGGAAAACTGCTTTGAGATACCTTAAATCAGCGCTGCTCTGTACGAGAGGTAAACTTGTTTGCCCTTATTTCAAATAGGTTGGGTCATCGGTACATTTAATATCGAAATTTCATTTTATTACTTCTATGAAGTTAAAATATCAGCGCTATTTCAAATAAGGGATTTTTGTGTTTATGCTGAAATTTTAAGCTTTCAACTTACTAGTAATGGAAGTTCATGACCTTGGTGTGATGCAAAATTCTTCTTAACTCCATGCTTAAGATAAAATAGAAAGGCTAGTATTTTATCTTTACCTTTGAACAAATGAAGTAGTTCCGATTTAGTGCTCAAAACTGTGGAAACCCTTGCTAACTTGAGGTCATTACTTCCTTTCCCATTGATCTACCATATCACCCCAGGAAATCTAAAGAATTTGGGACCTTTACCTCATTGACCACACACTGAACTGCATGTAATAGAATTGTTTTTAATGATACCACTCTAAGTGATATTGAAGGTGTCTTAGTCATTCTCGTAGTAGGATGCTTTTGGATGATTTCATGTATAACCTTAAGACTTAAAGGTAATTATCATGTCTGATTTTGTAGGAATGCGAGGAGCTGATGGCTAAGGGAATCAGTGGAACTGGCCAAGGATTTGATGTGCCGGGAAGATGATTGGGAGGATTTGCTCACAATCCGTCTCTTTCATCCCTCCGACAGAATGCTTTGTCTACTGCAGAAAAAAGGGTTCATCTTTTGGGACTCTAGTACCTTCAGGGCCAAGTTCCCATGTGTAATGATATTTAACTTTGAGATTATTAGGATGCCCACATTTGTGTCCGCCTGTCCATAAATCTGACACGTTGCATTACAAATGCCAGGTGCTAAATTAGTAAACCAGACGCATTTGCTGCGTGTTATGTGAAGATCACTCTGGATCTGATAAGGACAGACCTTCACTCTATCTAAGATACATTTTGAGAACCAGAGGTTTAGAATTCGTTCAGAAGTGCTCGTAGCCTGCTACTTGTAAAGACACGTACCAGACTGTCGTAGGAACGAGGCAGAGTGTGTGCCCCTCATGGCAGGATATGTAATCCACGTGGCACAATGAATGACATGAAAAACGAGGTGGCGCACACGTCATCGGTTATCCTGATAATTTCTACTTACAGGCTAGCGCTTCCCTGCTTCGGCTCTCGCGTAGAAAAGAAATTGGTCCTTGAAATCTTTTGGTGGGAAGGTCCTCAAAAGGAACCCCAAATCCATGTTAGTGAGAAGTTTGGCCATTGGTTTATCCGCAATCCCTTCGTATAACTTTGGGGTTGCCAGAAAACGTTTCCTAACCTGCAAACCCTAGTAATTGACGCTTGCAAGAGTTCCAATGGTGACCAAGGCACTGCAAGGTGGAACCAACGCTTTTTTTGAGAGTTCTGTGGTTAAGCATGCGAGATTGTCTTCTAATGGAAAACAAAGCGTACCCGTCTCCGCATTTTCATGTAAGAATAGTATTTCAAGTGCCAAACCCTATGTGTTAACCAATAATGCAGCTGGATTTCAAACAGGGAAAAAGGAAAACAACAAAATGAGCTTGTTGCCCATATGTGTAGATGGGCTAACATGTGCCGAGGAAATGAAAGCCTGTCCACCAATTACCTCTGAGAAGCTCGAAGAATGGATGAGAGATTCAGTAATCGAGGTACGCTAATAACCATAAATCAAAATCTAATATTTTGTACCTTTTGGAAGTATTTGCTCAAAATACTAATAAGGTCAAAACACTGGTTCATTCAAATTGGTCTTTTGATTGGCATTATGTGTTAATTCTCGCTAACTGAATGTTGGAATTTAGTCAGAATTTGTTTCTTACCAGTAGAATGGCTCAGCTTGAACGCAAGCTGCTCGATGTTGAAGACTCGCCAGATACTCACGTGAAGCTTACTCTCCATATTCATTACTCCCGGTATTCATATCTATTATGCTGCTCCTCTTTTCTGTAATTGTCAATAGATATGTTGTTGCCTGTGTGTATTTTTTTGTGTGTATTTTTTTCTTGTAATTGAGATGTGCAGCGATCATTGAATATTTTGTATATGAAAGGCTTTGTAGTTGAGATGCACACATATCATTGAATATTTGTATATGAAATTGCAGTATTTTTAGCATTGAATGCAATCAAGATTGATACCGTCTAACAAAGATCAATTGATATATCTTTGCTATAATAGTAATGAAAGTGTTTTCTGAAGCAAGGCAATAACTAGCCAGCTTACAAATACCCTACACAGGACCGACTGATCTGCTATTCGATCTGAACCCTCCCTACTCTAGTTGGGGGTTCAAAGGTCTCTACTCTCCTGGGTAAAAGGGTGAAACTGCTAGACCAGAGCATACATAACGCACAACGGATTCATACTCAGAGACTTAGACGGCAATAGCAAAGAATAATTCACAGAGACAGACAAATGGAGAAACAACAAGATTACTCAATTAGAAACAATGGAATAGATAAAACAACCATTGGAGAACAGAAATCACTTTGCATTACATAACAGGTTTGGGCCTTGGCTTGCTTTCCTTGGCCAGAGAAATTACAAATTTATAGAGGCAGAAAAAGGATATAGAATCCTGTGTGTGATTCAGATGGAGATCTGGAATGATCTAGAAACCACTGGTGGTGTAGGAGGATCTAGAATCCTACATGTGATTCTAGAAACTAATGGCGATGTAGAAAGATCTAGAAAGATCTGATCTAGAATCCTCCGTGAATTTGGCTTCACACCTAACATTCTCCCACTTGAAGCCAAATAAGAGTCATCAAGTCACACCAAGTCCTACCATGCCTCTACATAACTTATGTTTATTCCGTGGTAGAATCTTAGTGAGCATATCAGCAGGGTTCCTATCTGTATGGATCTTTTCCAAGGATAACTGTTTTTCCTCCAACACATGCCGGATCCAATGGTACCTTAAGTCAATGTGCTTGGTTTTTGAACGAAACACTGAGTTTTTCGCCAAGTGAATGACACTCTGACTATCACAATATAACACATACTTGTCCTGCTTTATTCCTATCTCTCTTAGGAATCGGTGCATCCACAACATCTCTTTACAAGCTTTTGTTGTAGCTATGTACTCTGCTTCTGTTGTAGAGAGGGCTACTATTCTTTGTAGCCTTGACACCCAAGATACTGTTGCACCTGCAAATGTATACAAATAACCTGTAGTAGACTTTCTGGTACCCATATCTCCAACCATATCCGCATCTGTAAATCCTTCAAGCACAGTCTTATCATGATCAAAACATAAACAATAATGACTAGTACCCTTGAGATACCTTAAAATCCATTTCACTGCTTGCCAATGTTGTTTGCCTGGATTGGTAAGGAACTTGCTCACTACTCCCTCTGAATATGCAATGTCTGGTCGTGTGCATACCATGGCATACATTACGCTGCCAACTGCTGAAGCATAAGGAATTTTGTTCATCTCTTCTTTCTCCTTGTCATCACTAGGACATAATTCAGTACTCAGCTTGAAGTGGGCTGCAAGGGGTGTACCAACTGACTTGGCATCTTTCATATTAAACCTGTCAAGCACCTTCTTGATATATTTTTCTTCTGACAGCCACAACCTTTTGTTTTTCCTGTCACGCATAATCCGCATGCCCAATATCTGTTGCGCTGATCCCAATCCTTCATTGCAAATTTGCTACCCAAATCTTTCTTCAACCTATTGATCTTATTCTTATCATGCCCAACAATCAACATGTCATCCACATATAACAATAATATGATATACTTTCATTGATCATACCTCTTGATATAGACACAATGGTCAGCTTCCAACCTCTGAAAACCATGTTCCAACATGAATGAATCAAATTTCTTGTACCATTGTCGAGGTGCTTGTTTCAAGCCATAGAGACTCTTCTTCAACGTACAAACAAGGCCTTCTTTGCCTTTTTCTATGAAGCCTTCTAGCTGCTCCATATAAATTTCTTTCTCCAATTCACCATGAAGGAAATCAATTTTTACATCTAACTGTTCACATTCTAGGTCTAAAGCAGCAACTAGACCAAGAATGACTTTAATGGATGACATTTTAACAACAGGGAAAAAAATTTTCAGTGAAGTCAATACCTTCTTTTTGGGCAAAACCTTTCACCACCAGTCTTGCTTTATACCTCTCGTTCTTTTCATCACCTTCATGCTTAATCTTGTACACCCATTTGTTTTGTAGAGCCTTTCTACCTTTTGGGAGGTTTACCAACTCCCAAGTTTTATTTTCCTGCAAAGAGTTCATTTCTTCTTCCATTCTTTCTTCCATTCTTTACTGTGCTCAACTTTACAAGCTTCTTGAAAACAATTAGGTTCACCTTCATCAGTCAACAAAATATAGTTTGAAGGAGGATACTTTTGTGAAGGCTTATGAGGCTTAGAAGATCTGTGAACCAACTGTGGTGGTGCATTATCAGGTTGAATCTCCTATAAAGGTTCCTGCAATATTCCTTCTTCTTGTTGTTCATTATTTTCCACTTGTTGTTCTTCATGCTTCTGAATTTGCTGTTCATTTTCTTGTATTGGTGGTATGTTTTCCTGCCGCTCTTCAAACTTGTCAATAACCTTTTTGATCTCCAACTCACCTACAGTCCTCTTGAACATTTCTGATTCATTAAATATAACATCCATGCTTCTAATAATTTTATGTTTGAGTGTATCCCATAGACGATAACCAAGATCTTCATCCGTATATCCCAAAAAAATGCATTTCATAGATTTATCATCTAGCTTAGTTCTATTTTCTTTGAGAATATGTACGAATGCTTCACATCCAAAGATTTTCAAGTGAGAATAATTCAAATTCTCACCAGTCCAAACTTCTTTAGGGATATCGCAATCCAAGGCTGTAGTTGGAGATCTATTTATGAGGTAGCAAGCGGTCCTGGCTGCTTCAACCCAAAAATTCTTCTCCAAACCGGAATTGGACAACATACTTCGCACCTTTTCCATAATGGTGCGATTCATCCTTTCTGCGACACCATTTTGTTGAGGAGTACCAGACACAGTCTTCTCATGCTTTATGCCAAACCTGTTACAATATTCCTTAAATGCATTTGAGCAATATTCTCCACCATTATCTGTGCTTAAACACTTCAGAAATTTGTTAGTCTCTCTTTCAACAGCAACATGGAAATTTTGAAATATTCCAAACACTTCACTTTTATTTTTCATAGGATATGCCCAAACTTTTCTGGATGCATCATCTATAAATGTTACAAAATATGATGCTCCTCCTAATGATTTGATGTTAACAGGCCCAAACACATCCGAGTGTACCAATTCTAACACATTTTTCTTTCTGTCATGACCGCCTCTTAGGGATGAAACCCTTCTTTGTCTATCATATATACAATGCTCACAAAGATCAAGATTGTAGGATTTCAAACTTGGCAATAAATTTTTACCAACAAGGATTTTTAAGCCCTTCTCGCTCATGTGACTCAAATGCTTATGCCACAGATCCGCTGAATTTCCTTCTTTTGTAACAACATCCAAATCTGATTTTCCTATTCGTGTCTTCAATGTGTACAATGTTCCTGTCTTGGGTCCTTTGGCCACGACCAATGCACCTTTGCTAATTTTCCAGCCTCCTTTTCCAAAGCTTGTTGAATAGCCTTCATCATCCAGTCGTCCCATAGAGATTAAACTCATGTGCATTTCTGATACATGCTTGACTTGTTTCAACAATATATCTTGTCCATCTTTCATCTTGATTTGGACATCTCCCACTCCAACAATACTGCAAAAATTATTCCCCAAATGCACTCTACCATAATCACCTGGATTATATGAAACAAAACTATCTTTGCATGGGGTTACATGGTGAGATGCCCCAGAGTCAAGGATCCAATCAAAGCTACTGCTAGATGTATATACACATGCATCCTCTACTGAAACAGTAAACAACACATCACCATTTGTGGCTACAACAGTAGTCTCACCTTCATTTGTGCTGGATGACTTGTGATTTGTACTAGACGATCTCTGATCCTTTTGTCCTTTCTTCTAGAATCGACATTCTTTCTTCATGTGCTCATGTTTGCCAAAATGAAAGCAGATGATTCTGCTTCTCCTTGATTTTGATTTGCCTCTCGATCTTGATCATCCTTGCCGGCCTCGATCCATTCTCCTACCAAGATCAGCTAGAGCTAGAGCCTCTCTTCCCTAGTTTTCCGCAATTGACTTGCCTCGCAACTCCTCATTAATTAAACTGCTGCTGACATCATCAAACTTCAGGGTCCCTGTAGTTGTTGAAGTGCTCATAGCTACAATTAAATTTTCCCAGCTCTCTGGCATAGAACACATTATCAAAATAGCTATAATTTCATCATCTAAAATGATTTTAACAGAGGCAAGTTGATTAGTAATAATATTAAATACATTCAAGTGCTTAGCAACTGAAGCACCCTCCTTCATTTTGAGATTATAAAGCTTCTTCATTAAGAACACTTTGTTTGATTCTGTGTTCTTCTCATATAGATCATGGAGCTTCTTCCATAATCCTTCAGTCGTCTTTTCTCTGGACACATTGAAATAAACATTCTTTGCTAAATATTGGTGGATTGTTGCAATCGCCTTTCTATCTAGCTTATTCCATTCTTCATTTGTCATCGATGAGGGTTTCTTTGTTGTGCCCTCAATCGGCAAATACCGATCCTTTAAAATCAGTATATCCTCCATCTGTGATTTCCATAGGGCAAAATTAACCCTGCTCAACTTCTCCATATCTGTAAGTGTTGTCTCCATTTTCAATCAAATTCACGCCCCAAAACACAAAAACTCCACTTAAAAATAAAACTTTAATTATTACTCTTTAAAATTTAGTAATAATGACCTTCCTCCTTTTAAAATACCCTTTTCAAAATTCCTGCTCCTTTTTAAAATATACTTTTCAAAATTCCAACATATAATTATATATGTTTCATAATAAATATAAAAACATATATAATGTTTTAACCTTTTCACATTTCACACATACATATGTTGGTTTGAGAAAAAAAAACTTGACGTATACGTGCAAGCCGCTTAGTGCCATCGCCTTGCTTTGACAGCGTTCGTTAAAACGTTGGTTGTTACCCCTGGAGCTGTTGAAGGATCTGTCCAGGAAATAGCTGAGGAACGCTGGAACTAAAAGACAGTTGCTGCAAGAAAAACAAGGTCGTGGACCTATGTTGAAACGTGTTGCTGGTGTTTGAAAAGTGGAGATCCGTGGAGATTGGAGTTGAAACGAGGTGTTCGTGGTGTATTTTTTTCTTGTAATTGAGATGTGCAGCGATCATTGAATATTTTGTATACGAAAGGCTTTGTAGTTGAGATGTGCACAGATCATTGAATATTTGTATATGAAATTGCAGTGTTTGTAGCATTGAATGCAATAAAGATTGATAACGTCTAACAAAGATCAATTGATATATCTTTGCTATAATAGTAATGAAAGTGTTTTATGAAGCAAGGCAATAACCAACCAGGTTGCAAATACCCTACCCAGGATCGATTGGATCTGCTATTCGATCTGAACCCTCCCTACTCTAGTTGGGGGTTCAAAGGTCTCTGCTCTCCTGGGTAAAAGGGTGAAACGTCCGCATCACCACGAGAGGAAACTTTCATGGAGGTGGGGTTTGGAACATCAAAGAAGCTATGGCTATGGATACACTTTTTGTCGGAAGAACAACTATGGACACACTTGAGACCAAAGAAGCAGTAGCGTTGGATACACATGGCATCTGAAAAACAAAAACTGTGGAGTGGGAGACCAACAAGAAGCAACACCTATGAAGATCTCATGTGGATAGATGGGTGATCAAGGTTGTACCAATTATTTGCAATGATCATCGACTTGGTTTAAAAAATAAAATAAAAATATTGTAAAAAATAAATTTATTTGGCTTATAAAGTTGACTTTAGAAATAATTTTTTTAATTTTTAGTCTATTGAGATTTAATGTCACAATCAAAAGCATTTTGAATGCGTTATTACCGCTTTTGAATGCGTTATTACCCTGCTCCCGCACAGAATAATAAGGGATAATAAGAATTAATAGTAAAATTTTATCCTTTAATGTTTTCATTTTTTCTAAATGAAATTTAACATTACAATATATTTTGAAAAAAAATAGATAAAAAATAACCAATTGGATGCAAAATAATCTAGGAAACACAAAATAACTAACTAACTTCTCTAGAGTTGCTATGGGTAATTCTAAACAATGGGGGAGCTTGTGATAGCTCTCACTTCCTTCCAGATTTTTGAGGTTCATTATTTTCAAACCATTCACACTTCACAGTTTGAAAATGGATTTAGATTTATATTGATTTTTTAGTACTTGTCCCATGTCTAATGCATTTTTGACCAAGCAACTAGAAAACATAATGCATTTTCAGCAGTTCGGCTTGGCTTGGGGTATGGTGAATTTTCGTATTTTTTTCTCAAATTCAAGTCCAATAAAAGGATTTTGTTATACTTGCTAATATAGTTGGTTGAATTGAACCCATTATATTTTAAATAAATAAATTTATATATAATAAAAAATAAGGAAATTTAATTACTAATCTTAAACTATAAAATTAAACCATAAAAGAGTAGGATTTTTATTTTGGCCAAACACAACTAATAATCAACTTAAAAAAATTGAATGCTAGACATATATAATAAGCCTTTTCAATTATTATGAGCAATGTAGTCCTTGTTCAAAATGTGGTAGTTGGTTCATATATTTTAAAGTTCAATAATTAAATTAAGCAACAAACACAACTAGTGAACTAAAAAAATTGAATGCTAGACATATATAATAAGGCTTTTCAATTATTATGAGCAATGTAGCCCTTGTTCAAATATGGTGGTTGGTTCATATATTTCAAAGTTCAATAAAATGTGGTAGTTGGTTCATATATTTCAAAGTTTAATAATTAAACTAAGCAACAAACACAACTAACAGTCAACTAAAAAAATTGAATGCTAAACATATATAATAAGCCTTTTCAATTATTATGAGCAATGTAGCCCTTGTTCAAATGTGGTGGTTGATTCATATATTTGAAAGTTCAATAATTAAACTAAGCAACAAAAATGCCAGCTATTCAACCTGGTTAGAATAATCAAAAACAATTTTTTTTTTTTTTTTTTTTTTTGTGTGTGTCAACTCAACATTTTTATTATTTAAAATACGGTTTTCACGATAAAGTTTATTTTTTTTATTAGAATAAGCAAAACATTTTTTTTTGGTCAAATGAACTTTTTATGGTTTAAAATGCGGTTTTCACGATATATAAATTGTGGAAAAATTAAAATATGTTCAAAAAACACTCGAAATAGAATACAGCAACTTACACATCTTATCTGTCATCGCCTCGGTACTTGCTGATTGAAATATTGAGTCGTAACTGACAGATGTGCAGTCTGGAGACTGCAAAACATACAACAGGTAGAATCTAGCAACTTGTACTCGCCTCCTATTTGCCATCGCCTTGGTACTCGAAGATTGAGATATTGACAGATGTGCAGCCTGGAGAAACAGGATGGCGTTTTCATTCTCACTCTTTCAGGGGAGGGAGAACATCGTTTCAATCCCTCATCCATCGACTCCATTCTCTCTGCCTTGGCCCACGTCAACGAAAACGCGCACCTCGCCTCTGCTCTTATCACCACAAACGATGGGAAGTTCTTCTCCAACGGATTGGATCTCCGATGGGTTTCTGAATTCAGCGGCAGCAGAGAGAATAGATCTCAGATTCTCGGCCTCAAATACGTTCAGCTCCTGACAGCCGTCATGGAATTGAAGCTGCCGTCAATTGCCGCCGTCTGTGGGCACGCTGCTGCCGGGGGATTCATTTTTGCGTTAGCCCATGACTACAGATTCATGAGGAAGGACAGAGGGTTTCTCTATATGAGCGAGGTGGACGTGGGTATCGTCATTCCTCCCGGCCCCATGTCTATTATCAGGAACAAGGTTGATTCTCGTCACTTAACGGAAGTTCTGCTGGGCGGACGCAAGTACACTGCTCCCATGGCCTTCAAAGCGGGTCTGGTGGACTCTGTTCACGTTAATTCTGCTGAAACCCTAAAGGCTGCCATGGATGCAGCTGTGAAGATCGGCAAGCGGAATTGGAATAAAGAGACTTACCTGCAACTCAGGTTCTCTCTTTTTCCCGAACCTACGGAGAAACTCCTACTGCGACTCAAAGGGCCTTCTTCACCGCGTTCCAGTCTCTAATTCTGTATGCTTAAACATTCTTTTACCATGCAACTACATGCAGCCAATGATATGCATTACTGAAATATATGAATATTGTATATAATCCTTGCACCCACAGAAGCTAGCTGCATTCTACAGAGTCCCCGTGGGTCTCGGCAGTGGCTTCAGTGAAGTTTGAGGGACTTCGTAAGTTTGCATATATTGCTGAACTCAATTATACACCTTTAACATTGGAACTCAAAATATTCACCTTAAGCTTCAAAACCAGAAAGTGCATATCAAACCTAGGGTTAGATAGTTTGGCAGTGGGGACAGTGAAGTTTGAGGGACTTCGCAAGTTTAAATATATTGCTGAACTCAAAATATACACCTTTAATATTGGAACTCAAAATATGCAGCTTAAGCTTCACAACCTGAAAGCGCATATCAAACCTAGGGTTAGATGGTTTTAAATTGCATATCAGACCTCGGTTAGATGGGTTTCTATGATTATATGCCTTAATTAGAGAAGTATTGATTAACGCCATTACACTTTCCAATAAATAAATATTTTTTCTTATCCATAGCATAGATAGATTTAAGCGAAGATGGGATGCAGAGTGGTTTTAATGGAGTGGGATAGTAGTGCATGTACCGATATTTACTGATTGGCATGAATGTTGCATATCTTTGCTCTTATCGCCTTCCAACTAAGTTGCATGAAATGTGAAATAGGTATAAGTGTTAAAATTTCTGTTTTCCCACTCTGGTTTTCAGTTTCTCCTTATTTCTCCCATGTAGTTAAATGCCTTTTCCCATAACCATACATTCAACAAGCTCGAAAAAATAAATTTTGCTGAAAACACAAATTCTGGAAAATTTACAGAATGCTGGAAATTGCAGAAATAAAAATCAGCGGTAATAAACAACCATTAAAACACATTAAAACACTGATATTTTTGGTCAACGTGGCCCTGGAAAAACCCCCTACAACTCTTGGGGAAAACCAGTTTGAAAGCTCTTCTTTATTTCTGAAAAATGTCTTTTTACAGCAAGAAAATTTTAGCAAAAAATTTTAGCAAAATAATTTTTTCAGCAAGCAAACTTATCTGTTTTCAGCCCAACGGACCACCTGGAAACTTCTCAGTTTTCAGCAAAAAAATAAGTTTTTTCTGCTTGTTCTTGCTGCTGTTCTGCTGTTCTGATTTTGCTGAAGAGCTGCCTGGTATGTGTGCCAAACCGCTGCCTCTTTCTCCTTCTTGTCAAGAAATCTCCCTTGCTCTCTTGCTCTCCTTCTCCCAATCTGCTCATGAAAGAATGAATGATCTTTTCCTCTTTTTCCTCCTTTAATATAACTCCAAGTGACTTT